>NJDD01005499.1:54305-65904 GCA_002245505.1 Calephelis nemesis
TTCCAGAGCGTGCCTCCGTCGGCACCCTGGACCTGAACATGTCGTACACGGCGCCCTCGAACTTGGTGCTGACACCGGCACCTGAATGTGAGTTGTATTATCTCAGTAGAGGCAAGAGACCATGTGGTGACGTCATTTTTATGCTTGTCTTGGTGGACACCCTCGAGTTCAACCCTTGCTGTCTTATTAATAAATGAACTAAAGTACTCCACTATCCAACCTGGTATAATAGGTATAATATAATACATTGGAATACAGACTATAATATTAACTTAACTTTACTCTGACTTTAGTCTATGTTTATTAATTAAACAATCCCACAAAGTCAATTTGTTGACTATTAAATCTTCAAAATTTGTGTTAAGATAACATTATATTTTTCTCATACTTTTTCAGTTTATTTGACCCAAAAACATAAATTATTTAAAACTACTATTTTTAATGTTTAATGCTTTATACACTAACAAGAATATTTTAATTGTTACCAATTTGGCTTTTTGTGGGCTGCCGCCTGCCACACTATTTCTTATCAGCATCCAGTTAATAATAGGGATAGATCTAGCCTTCAAGTCAGGGGGTGACATACTCAAGGGTCATATGGGGCAGACTAGAAATCAATACATGCTGTTCGACCTAGCTAGACTCCTGTCCAGAGGCATTACCTAAATGTCCCCACTGCCCTTGGATCCATTCTTGGCTTATATCATGGTGTTGTTTTTTGTTTTAGGTATATGATGTGATTTTTTCATCTGTAAATTCGACTGTGTGTTTTTTTTTGTATGTTACCTACATGATTATTCGGGTAATAACGAACCGATATTAATAGTTCTTTTTTGGAAGGTAAGTCATGCTTCCAAGGTAATATAAAAGACTAGTGGTTTGTATATATTTTTAAGTACCTACTTACAGATTTCATCGCAGATGAAGACGTTGAAAACATGCATTACCACTACACATCACATCGTAGGATTTTAGTTGTGGGTGGCCTGATTTTATCTCTGCCTACCTCTTCAGCGATACGGGCGTGAAGATACTTTTAATTTTTTTTTAATAAAGCCATATGTCCATACTAACCCGATCTAAACTTAATAATAGTTCCATCGCTTGTATATGTGTTGGAAGTTTTTAAAAAGCTGAAACATGTAACCGCCTTGCGGCGCCGCGCCGCTAGAATCGACAGTAGCGTCTCTGCCGATTGTAGTACTATTTATTTATTTAAAACAGAGTAATATATTTTTAATAACAAAAAAGTTTCTCACGATGGTCCATGGCAGAGAAATGTCTCTGGCACCGCAACGCCAATTGACGATTTCAGCGGTGCGGCGCCGCAATGTGGTTATGTGTATAGGGCCTTAAACTTAAAAAAAATTTCAGCTTTCATAAAATGAAGTTCTAGCCGTTTATTGGATCCCGGGATATTCAGTATAACTTACGCTCTCGCGACCATTTCTATTTCCCTTATGCATATCTCATGCAGACTGTTCAAAGAATTCCAACATAATAAAATGGGTTTTAAATAAACAATAGGTATTCGTTTTAGCTTGTAACAATATTTTAAATACGATTGTTTAGTCGAGACAAAGGAAATTAACTATGCAATTAATCAGTTGTACCATCAACTGATTCAGGTTTTCTTAGTTTTTCGTACGATATTATGTTTAATTATTTGTGTAATAAATTCTATGTAATTTACAAAGTATTGTAGATAATGTGGCGGTGTTTAAAGCGATAAGGTTTTTGACTTGGATGCAATTTTAAAACTGCTTTAATAGAGTGAGCAATTTAAAAAAAGAATGCAAAAATCTGAGAATACGGTTTGTACTATCTTGCGAGGTGAAAGAGAGTTGAATGAATGAATGAATGAATAAACTCTTTAGTATGCACAATTAAACTTACTACACAGTAAGTGCAATTAAGTATTAACTATTGCATAAGATTATAGTTTTTAGTACACATAGAGTATGTGATCCTTCCAGATATGACTTGCTTCGTCTACATTTTATTACTCTTTTCATAGAAACACGGCTGTTTCAGAGATCATTGCAATCACTACATAGTACAAAACAAAGTCGCTTCTTCTGTCCCAATGTCCCTTTGTTTGTTTAAATCTTGAAAACTACGCAACGGATTTTGATGCGGTTGTTTAATAGATAAAGTGATTGAAGTACGTTTATATCTATACATTTTAAAGAAAGAAAAAATTTCGCCCCAGACAGGATTTGAACCTGTAACCTTTCGTCTCAAGCCGACGAAATCCTGTCTAGGGTGAAATTTTTTCTTTCTTTAAAATTTATAGAAATTTGTCCCACGCACAGGGCAAGTGCTAAAAAAATAAAAATACGATGTAGGTTTATGTTATTTTATACCCGCGCGAAGCCGGGGCGTGTCGTTAGTATATTAATAAACCGACTTTGATGTGATTTTTCGGTGTGGAAAAGTTAGGGTCCTATTTGAAACTTAAGACATATTTCACCGAAATCGATATTCGAATTAAAATTATATCCTACTAATATTATAAATGCGATAGTTTGTAAGGATGTGTGTACGTTTGTTACTCATTCACGCTCGAATGGCTGAATAAATTTGTATGAAGTTTAGAACACAGATAAACTGTGACCTGGATTAACGTATAGGCTACTTTTAATCTCGATGGCACAAAGGGTTCCAGCGAAAACGCGGTCGAAGTCGCAGGTAACAGCTAGTAGGATATATTGCTTGCTAGTGCGCCGGTTCGTTCATCACTAAAACTCTGGCCAAACTGAGTTTATTGCTGTCTGATTGTGGAAGGAGACTTAACACCCCAGCTGCAGGTGGTCGTCGCACCATTAACAGTTTTAGTGTCAATAGGCGACTTGTATTCCTTACAATTAGAATAGCAGTCTGCTTCTTTGTCCTTTACTCCCATGAAAATGCCTTGGGCACTTCCCTTTCTTTAACTTTATTTCTTGAGTCAAGATAACTCTTTGTACTAATTTAAACATTAAATTTAAATAAATAAATAACATTCCTATTTGTTGACCCCCGTTGGAAAAATAGGATATAATAAGTTTGACTTGTCTGTATGAGTTTGTACATAATAAAACAACTTTTGAATAGATGGACCGATTTCGATGCGGATATTTTGTTTAAAACTGAAGTGATCGAGATGGTTCTTCGCTTATAACATATTGGCTTTGTCGGGAGTATTTCGATTTTTCTAATTTTAAAATAATTTATACCTACCTTTCTTTTATGTACAGAAAGAATTTTGGTGGTTTAAAAATAACGTAAAATATATCATATCCGTTACAGGTCGTAAATTATCCCGTGGGATATCTCGGGCGACGGATAACGAGGGTCTAGTGTGGGCGCTACGAAGCAACACCGAACCCGAGCTGAACACGCTGTCTTCTGATCATATACTTTTACTGCCGGACATCTCCGTATATCCGCAGGATTTCAGGTATCCTATTTTCATACTTAAGTACTTTTTAATCGCCTATGTGATTCAGCGGTCGGGGGCGTGGGACTTGAATCCTTGAGGTCCCAAGTTCGATTCCCGGGTTGGGATGGAATGTGTATCTTCAATTTTGTAATGAAAATAACCATGCCCGGGGTTAGATATTTGCCCAGTTGGCGATATGCTTGCCACCTATCACATTGTGCGACTTAGTGTCTTCGGCTAGTCGTGGGTGCCCTGGTTACGTCTTTGGAGATAAGGGCGTATAGATACTTTTAAAGAAGTACAGACACAATGTTTGTAAAAATATGTTTTATTTTTAGTGTTTTTGTCGTCCATATCGACAATTTAAATAATAAATGCCCTCCTCGACAGCGGATATCAATGCGAAAATTGAAAAACACTCTATTATGATCTATATCTATACTGAAGAAGGTCTCGGAGTTTACTGTGCACGGACGTTTTCCTAGTGCCAATCTCGCTCGGACCCACCCAGTTAAAGTGCGATCTTCCCACTGCTTTCTGAGTAAAGTAGCAGGGAAACAACCCAATAAGGAGGGGAACACCTACTTTACGGAATGCCCGGTGGCTGGTAACCATCACCAGCCGCCGTCAGGTCGCGAGGACTCCAGTCTCCACAAGTACTTGACACAAGAGAACCTAGAGGACTTCATCAGAAGCCTGTCAACGAAAATGTTTGAGCGTGCTTACAGATCAGAACTCCGCCACATAAAAGAAATCGCTCCATGGCACTCGCGTCCCCCGGACGGGAAACCATACCCCAGGGACTTGACCAACACATAACACAAGCCATTCGCCCTACACCCTCCTCTCTAGTCGCCCCATCGTTCACTGATCGCATCTGCTGGGCCTCCCCCCAGGGGTCTCACCCGGTAGGGCTGATCACACGACAGGGCGTGAAGAAATTAGGGAACGGGGATTAAACATCAAAAATAACTGAACACCGAAGCAAGGGAACCCTCCCAACGCTAACGTCGTCGTCTTAACGACCAGAGACTGAAATCATGGTAAGAGGGCACTCACCCCGAAACCATCTCCCTACTCCTTTGCAGGGGTAAGAAAAGACTGCGAGCTATATCTATACTAATATTATAAAGAGGAAATGTTTGATTTTTTGTTTGAAATGTATAGACTCCGAAACTAATGGACCGATTACAAAAATTCTTTCACCCGTAGAATGCTACATTATCCCTGAGTGACATAGGCATTGAGGAAGTTAAATATGTTTAATATAGAAGTTAATGCACCAGTGCGAAGCTGGGACGGGTTGCTAGTAGTTAAATAAAATCAGTTAAATTATTTGTGTGGTTTTGTAGTAGGATGTTAATCCTATTAATATTATAGATGCGGAAGTTTGTATGTTTGTTTGCTCCTCCTTTACGCAAAAACTGCTGAACTGATTTTCATGAAATTTGCATGAGATTTTCACACACATAAATAGTAACTAGGATTAACATATAGGATAGTTTTTATCCCGATCAAATATTCCGGTAAGGGCATTAGCCAAGCGGATAACGCCGCGTTCAACAGCTGGTCCAATCTAGAAATCATTAGCTATCTATTGAAACGTTTTTGGTCTATAATTCGTAACAACGACGTAACGTAACAAACATATAAGAAATATTTAAAAAAAAACATGCAGTCGAATTGAACACCTCTTTTTAGGATTGGGTTAAAAACAACCACCTATGCATAATAAAATAGAATAGAAATAATTTTACTTAAATTCACCTTACAAGAGGCAATTGTGACGCGTCTATATAATACTAAAAACTACCACCGGATCGGAACGCGGCCACACACTGAGAAGATTCGCTAAGAAACTCAGCGGGCTGACTTTTTTCTCCTTATTCTGTACAAATTTATTAGTATTACATCACACACTAGTAAGAAATTGGTATGAGGAGCAATTAGTGCCAAGCATTCTTATCCGACAAATAATAATTTCACTTTGACACATTTTTTTAAATATATTAATGGCGGCAGTTCTTTCATATAATCGGGAAGTTTATTGTAAAACCGTATGCATTGGCCCATGAAAGAATGACTATCTCTGTGGATAAAATTAGGTGTACCTTAACAAAAGATCTTTTTAAACTGTACCTAACGCTTATTTATGTGGTTCCGTATAGTGAACTATTTATCCCAAATACATGTCATTGCGTACGCTAGGTGTACAATGTACATATGAATTAAGACGGTTCTTATGGGGATTTGCGCACGAGGCCTCACCGCCGCGGCCTGACAAGGTCGCTGGATCCTGCGACGCAATATGTGGTTTGATTGTTGTTTGAATTGTGGGAGTGCCTGAGACTGTTCTATATATCTTTTTATATTTTCCCTATATCTGTACAGGTTATTTTAAAAATTTTAGGTACTTGGGTCATAAACTTTCCAACTTTTTTTATGATATTAACAACAACAAGCAAAATCCTCCGACAAAACTTACGTGCTATTAACGAAGTACATAAGTACGTCAACTTTCAAACAAAAAAAAATCGCATCGAAATCGGTCCATCCGTTTAAATGTAATTATGCCATTGGCCAGACAGACACGTTAAACTTTTTCACTAACATCCTTTTATCCGTCTAGATTTACAATACGCAGCCTAAACCTCACGAGGAAGTGAATTCCATAATCTATTAAAGAGAAAACGTTTTAAATTAGAGGGAGAAAAACGTTTATTGCCTATAGACCTCCCTATAACGTGTACAAAATAATCTTGAGCTATTACTCGTGGCTAGTAGTACCTCGGTATATGGAAAGTTATGTTATAAATACATTAGCTATGGACCTATGGTAGGTATATATCGTGCACCATGATATTGCGATAAACGGAGGTCGGCAAGCGGCCAACTCCTGACACGCGACGCCGACGAACTGTGTTCCGTACTTTAACCTTATTGTGTTCGTAAAAAAATGTCTTAAAACAACGCTTTGTCCAAATAATTCGGCGCACTTGGACAAAGTGACAAATTGTGAAGTGTTTTTTCCATAACTGACATCGGAAAACCTCTATGCGGGCTATTATACAATAGATTTTAGCTGTCAACTTTGCCGTAGTCATGGAATTGACTGACAGATAACCTAGAGCGTAAACGGGCCGTATCACAATAGGTTTTAGTGTCTTTTTTACGTAAGTGACTGACAGATAAGCAAGCGTGTGAGCGGGCGATATCACCATAGATTTTATTGTCAGTTTTACTTAACTGACTGACAGATAACCTAGCGAGTAAGTATGCCATATCACCATGGGTTTTATTGTCATTTGTACTCGTACTTATGTGACTGGTAGATAACCTAGCGTGTAAGGCTGTGACTGACGTTTATATGTGTACATTTGTTAACCATCCATCCAACGTAATTCAGTGACTGTTGTAAAACTGACAGCAAAACCTTTCGTGTAATGGTCCGCTACAATTGCCACTATTTATTGTCAGAACTTGATAGAACTTCAATAGTGATATTTTCAAAAACACTTGTACTGTTCCACACAAATTTAGTAATATTTATTCGCCTATCGGTTTCGCTAATCACATCATCAGGGCTGTTATAACTACATTTTTTTAATTTTTAAGATTTGACACAAGCCTTAAACATTCTAAGGTAAATGTACTAATAGTATGTTAGTACTGATAGTCTAATATATTATTATACCAGCTATTCCGGCAAACTTGGTCCAGTTTGTATAGAAAAAAATTATTATGTTGTTTGTCTCGGTTTCCCCGCAGTCGAACGGGATAAAAAGTATCCTATGTCCGTTACATGATTCCAAGCTACCTCCCTGTCAATTTTCAGCAAAATCACTAGCTGTTCTAGAGTTAAAAATACACACACATACAACATACGATACATACAGTATAAAAACACGACTTTCTTTTATATACATACACTAGCTGTTACCCGCGGCTTCGCCCGCTTATTATTAGTTATTTAATATTTAGTTTTCAAAAAGTAGTCGTAACTAGTAGGCAACAAAAAAAAACAATAGCACATGCGTAGTTTTAGTTTTCGAATAAAAATAATCTTAGCCGCTATTGGATATGAGCCCGGTTAGCGATAGTCTTGCCACCTTTTGTACTATTGTACTACGCGTCCCGCGCGGTCGTTAGGCTATAGTATTATTTTAAAACTGCGGTATCTCTTAAAATATTTTTTTCAATCGAATGATGTAAAAGGCAATTTTGTTTTAAATGAAATACTTGTGAATAACGCATTTATTTGGATAGGGATTAATATCATGTTAATAAAAAAACAACTCAAATAATACACAATTTTTTTCCAAACCAATTTGGTTAGCATAAAAAGGTTATGGTGGGCTAACCTTAAGAGATAGAAATATGTTGTCGCTGGTTTTGTTTAGAAGTTTTAAAGGGGAAGAATTCTACCATACTTGATTTTTGCAAAACTTTAATCGTTTACGCAGTGCACGCAGCGGAAGCTTTTATTAGGAAAAAAAATATTTCCCGATTTTGAAAAATTTTTTTTTTGCTACTCCGCTCCTATTGGTCTTAGCGTGATGATTTATAGCCTATAGCCTTCCTCGATAAATGGGCTATCTAACACTGTAAGAATTTTTCAAATCAAACCAGAAGATCCTGATATTGACGCGTTCAAATAAACAAACTCTTCAGTTTTATAATATTAGTAAGTATAGATTGTAGTAATTATCTTCTAACATGTTCATTGGAATTAAGTGGTGTCGAAAACAATTTTGTTCACAATAAAATAATCTTAATCAACAACACATTTATTTGGATAAAGTTTAATATTATTACGTTGATACAACTCTTAACAAATACTTAATGCATTAATTTCGACCAAATTTGATTACCATAAAAACAGTTCTAGTGAGTTCATCTTAAAAAATAGACAGTTACTGTTGCAGACATTTTTTAGATCTCAAGGGGAATAATTCTTTGACACATATATTTTTGGTATCTTGAACTGTTTTCGCAGCGCATGCAACAATAGCCCTGAAGCATGAATAATTTTCCCCGTTTTTTTTTAACATTTTCCGTTATTTCTTCGCTCCTAATAGTTGCAGCGTGATGTTATATAAATGGTCTATTCAACACATAAAGAATTTTTCAATTCGAACCAGTAGTTCCAGAGATTAGCGCGTTCAAACAAACAAACTCTTCAGCTTTATACATTAGTATAGATTTCATAAGCGTGCGAAGCCGGGAGGGGCCGCTAGTAATAACCAAAAGTACAATCCTATGATTAAAAAAAAACACAAAATAATAAAATAGCTAACCGACACATAACCGTTATTAATATAATAATCTAGTGAACAAAACAAAATAATCTACTTGCTCGACACCTCAGCTCGAAACGAATACAATCTGCTCGGTCGGGTCGCGCACTCGGTGATGACGGCTCCTCCCTCGCTCGCTCTGCGCGCCGCGCCTTTTAGGCATTTTAGATATTCCGTTTAAGTCAATCTTATGGTGATATTTTTTTTAATATTCGTCCAAATTACTTAGTGTAAAAGACAAAGTTTATCTACATTCAATACGTAAAGTGACGGATGTATCAATTTACATAAGAGTTCGATATATATTCTAAAATGTCCATTGTTAAAAAATATCCAATTAAATTGCATGCTTGGTTCACTATTTTGGTCATAGTGACTTACACATAAAAGATAGATATATGCTGTCGCAGACTTTTATTTAGAAATATTTAAGATAAATAATCCTACCTTAATTATTTTTGTGTAGCTCTAACGATTAGGGCAGCGCACGCCAATATAGCTCTCAGGAGGCTGATTTTTTCCGACTTTATTGACATTTATCGTTATATTATCACTGAATTATAAAAAACTCTATAAATTTTAACTTATTATGTTATTCTGATATCAAAGCTATATTACTGCAAAGTTTCATGACAATCCGTTCAGTAGTTTTTGCGTGTAAGAGTAACAAACATACACACAAACTTACAAACTTTCGCATTTATAATATTAAGTAGGATATAAAAAAGATTTTTATGAAGTTGTGTAAGCGTTTTTTGAAAAACCTCTATTTTCACTGGTCTCTTTGTCTCTCAAATCATTTCCTTATGGGACGTATTAATATCCTTCCTCCTAATTTTGTAACTGGAGATTAGCAGGAAAATACTAAAAGTATTAATTATCAGATAAATGTTATTTCCAGGATATTCTTAGAAAAAGATCTCCTTGAAACTGCCACGTTGGTGACACTCGAGACAGCTGGTATCCTCAACTGGTGGCGATGTGGCCGAGTGCCCGGCGCACCTCGGTTGCTGCCACTGGCGACCTCCGGCGATGGCAACTGCCTCCCACACGCGGCGTCGCTAGCCGCTTACGGCTTCCATGATAGGCTGCTGGCTCTGAGAACTAAGGTCCAGGCTCTGCTCTCTGGAGAATGTGGGGAGGCAATCACAAGTAAGTTTCTCTGCTTACAAGTATTCTCTACATGTTGATCAAAGGCCACTTTGTAGAATATACAGTTGTGAGCATATGTTACATGGGTGCAGTAACTTGCCCGGATAGGTATCGTCCGCATTACTTTTTCCTGGCGCCATTATAACATTGCCATGTTTGGAATAGTTTACTATTTTATAAGCCATTTGAGAGACCATTCCCTTGAATATTATTTATATGTTATTAACTCAATGTTGTCAACTGGTATAACACCTCCAGTGTGGAAGTCTCAAATAATTTTACCGATTTTAAAACCTAACAAAGATCCGTCTGACGCAAAAGCTTATCGCCCTATTGCCCTGTCCTCAGTTTTTTTAAAGTAATTGAACATTTAATAATAATTATAATTTTATTTTAAAAGTAACAACATTTTAGCAAATTCTCAATACGGCTTTACAACTGATAACTTAAGCCCGCTGGGTACTGATATAATAACTGCTTTTACATTAAATAAATCTATACTTGCAGTTTTTCTTGTCCTAACTTTCGCTTACGATAACGTTTTACTTTCAGTGTTGACAAAAAACTTCAAAAAATTAAATATACTCTAAAATCAAGTGAAATTAATTGTAAATATACTAAGTGATAGATCAATCAGAGTTATAGTTGATAATATTGAACATACTCGATTGTTACGTAAAGGTCTGCCACAAGGGTCAGTATTAAGCCTATACTTGTATCATGTTTATACATGTGATATAGAAAAATACATTTAAAATAATACAAACATTTTACAATATACGGACGATCTTCTTCTATGTACTGAAAATCATATTGTAGAATTAGCAAATTTTGAAATGAGTACGTCGTTAAATTGGTAAAAAACTTGGTTAGACAAAAACTGTCTCCAAATATCTTCTCTTAAAAGCACTGCTATCTTGTTTACAAGACTCAGAAAAACACTTAATGTCACAATTCTAATTAATGACAGTATTGTACCTCTTACAAATAGCGCAAAAATTTTGGGTGTAATCTTAGATTCCAAACTTTCTGGAATACGTTACTACAATTACGTTGCTAAAATAATTCGAAAAATTAACACCCCAACCACAGGACAGATACGCACCATAAACGTCTATGGTGTCTATTGGTTGCGGTTGCTTCTTACCATAAGGAAAGTTGTGCTTGTTCGCTGTGTAACGTTATTAAAATCTGATTGATATAACACAATATATATATTATTTTTTTTATATATTGTTTTCCTGTGCAACGAGCAAGTGGGTCATTTGATGGAAAGTAATCACCAGCGCCCACTGACACGTGCAATACCAAAAGTACCACAAATGCGTTGCCGGCCTTTACGGAATGAGTACATTCTCTTCTTGAATTTTCCCAACTAAATGAAAATCGTTTGGGAACACCGCACCTGGTAAATGGTTCCACAAAGGTGTTGTTCGGGGTAAGAAATATCTTCGGAATCGCTCAGTTGTAGACCGCCACGCATCATGATAACGCTCTACTTTGAAAGGAGCTGATACAGGGGAGCCGTTGGCCGTAGTTGAGAATAGTGTTCCATGTGAGACCGAGTTTGAGCTTTCTAAATTTTCAAGCTATACGTCATATATAAACGTTACGTCAGCAATTTTTAGGCATACGATTAGATCAGCCACCCGCAAATTTGAGTGGATTTGCGGGAGGCGTCTCTAATCGTATGCCTTGTCGTTCTGCAGAGGCCCTAGAGCGACGC
>NJDD01005499.1:69271-90557 GCA_002245505.1 Calephelis nemesis
AATTTGGGCAACACTAAAACTAGTGCGTAAATAAATAGTCTTTAGTTCAAAATCTTCGCGAACTGTTTAAGTTATTAGAATATAGTGTAATCTTCTTTGAGTCATAGAACACAAAATTCTGCTAACTATAGACCGTCCAAGTCTAGAAAAAAATGATATATATACACTGGTATATCTGGAATAGGCTACTTTTTACCCGGATAACTCAAATGGTTCTGGTAGAGCAAAAACTTAAAAGCTGGGACAAAGTCCAGACTTTTAATTATTTTTATAAAGATAAAATGATTTTAGCGCTAAGTTAATTTTTATTTTATGATAATCATCAACAGGTTTCTTCTTTGTAAAACTAAAGCAGTAACATTTTTATAAAACTAAAATTAATTAAGTCGAGTATAGTAATGACATTTTATCTTATATCAAAAAGAAACGGGGTTTCGACGACTGCTGAGGGTAAAAATTTTTACAGTCCATGTTTATTTTGACCGTTCTGCTGTAGTAAAAATCTATTTTTTTTTTCAGATACACAGCGGAAAAAAACAAAAAAGAACAAAGTTCAGCTCCAACACAACCACGGTATGGGACTGGCCGGTCTCAGTTCTACGCTGAGGCTGATAAGGCGGCTCACGATATAGCAAAAACCCTCACCACCAGGTCTGCAAGGCCTACACCGGACAGAACCTTGTACCTATCCAAATCCACGTTTTATGATGACCGTCCACCATCTCCGAAGCCGTGCAGAGCGCCCCTGTGCATGTACTATGGCAGCCCAGAAAATAATGACTATTGTTCACACTGTGCTAAGTTACAGTGAGTGCTTCCAAGACGTTGTGTGTTCCTAGGTTAGATTTGTTAAAAAGGGGGTTTATCTGTGACGAGGAAATGCAAAGTTGATGATGGTGATTTATTCTAAGATGATGAAAGATTAACCTAGTGAGTGCTTATGACAGCTATAAAAAAGTGACATCATCATTTACGCATCCGACCAATCACAGAAAATTAGAAAGTCGTTAATATAATTTTGAGCAATGTGATTGGTTGGTGGCTCTGATGACGTTATTGTTTTCTTAACGCGATTGTTTTCTTGCGAAATTGATGACGGTAATACGTACCAATATGATAAAAGATTAACCTAATAAGTGGTTGTGCCAGCTAGGAAAAAGCGACATCATCATTAACGCGAACCAACCAATCACAGAAAGTTGTTATAATTTTGTTCAATGTGATTGGTTGTTGGCTCTGATGACGTCATTGCTTACTTAACGCAAACAACTATACTTGTAAAATGTCTCGTTGGTCAATGAGTAAGCGTACACGAGACTCGGCTTCCATGCTCGACAGGGACAGGCATTGAATATCTAAATGTCTGCATTTCTGGGCCTAGGTGTGGTAATTACCCTGAACACTATTTAAATATTTTTATGTAGTATATATAGTATCTTTAACTAACACCCACAAGCATATAATTTGCTCACTTGGGGTGTAATTTGTTCAATGATATTATTATTATTATTGTTATCACAGATGACGCTTCGCTTCGCTTTACCTCGTCATAGAAAGATTCCTCGGCATATTTAAAAATACATATTTGGCGAAACTCTTACTCCGAATACTTAAACTCCGAGTTTTTGCAGCTTTTCTCAAGTGCCTGCTTCCAAGTCTTCGTTAAAAATAAGGTTAGAAGATATTGACGTTATTCTCAGAGCTTACCTTACCAAAAAATACTACCCTCAGTAGTATATTTTTATATTTGAGATTTAAATAAAAATACTACATATACGTATATGTATTTCAAATGAGAGATGAAACATATGTATTTTACTATTGCGGACTTAAATGTTTAGATATATATTTTATAAGAATTATATCGCTTTTTTTAGATTTGTAATAAATCATATGAATCAAATGTTAATTTCGTTGAAATATATTTTTTGATTCATTTAAAGGCAAAATATATTTTGAGGTTACTTAAAATTATATCTAAATAAATATGGTTTTTTTTTTAAATGTTTATGTAATATATAAATCGAAAACAATGCCAATGTATGCCATTGGCATTGTTTTCGACTTAAAAAGTTTTGATCCCCGACAGCTTGGCTTGCATCTATTCTTAAATAATACTAATTACTAAATTTTAAAATTATGTTTTTTATTTTAAGAATTAGCCATAAGTATTTCGTGTTTTAAGTAATTAACTTTGGCTAAAGTGAATAATAGATACACTTATAATAATCGACTTTGTGGTCTAGTGTTAGATGTGACTCACTAGGTCCGGGTTCTATTCCAATAATAAAGAAATCTGTTTTTTTTTTCAAATTGTTGTTGCCCGGGATTTGATAAATACCTAGTGGGCGATAAGTTTGCCACCTACCACATTGTGGGACTTCGTATCTTTGGCAAGTAGTCGTCGCCCTGGTTACACTTCTGTCTACATCTTGAGTGGAGACACTACTATCTTATTATCTGTTACTCGATTTTTTTAATTTATTAATATCTTGAATATTCCTAAAGAAATGCTGATTGGTATATACATTATTCACTCTAGCACTTGTTTTATGAAATTACGTGCCAAGTACTTATGAAAAAATCTAAACATTGATGTACAAACTAATGCCTTCTTAGAAAGTTAAACTTTAAGCTTGCAGATGTATATTTATTTTCTATAACAGCACCCATTTATTTACTACATGTATATTTTATTATATACTCTACAAAGGAAAAGATCAGTAGGATACTCTTGAATCGCGATTTCATACCAATTGGAAATGGATTTATCATTTTAGGTACTACTAAACATAGCGGATAATTAACATTTAGTTTCATAAAATCGATGAATATGAGAAAATGATATTTTGTTGTTATTAACTAAATGTTAATAATTCGCTAATATTATTAAATAAATGTTAATGTTTCGCTAGTATTATTTACTAAATTTTAATAATTTGCAACAGGTTGACACGAGTAATTAGTTTTTAATCTGTGTACCAATTTTTATCATACTTTGTACTTATCATTTTTATGCTTTGTTTTTAATATTCTCTGTGTTTAAACATTTATAAGATACAACTTTTATTAATTTAAATTTCAGGTCAGGCACATGTTTTGAGTTTTTAACTTATTTAAAAAACATTTTTAGTTATCAAAGAAATTGTTTTAGATTGCAAATCGTGCACGTTTTAAAACACAAACACTTTCACCTTTTTTATGATTTGAGAAACAATTTTTGAAATTTTAAATTTTAAGTCGCATTTATATTTTAAATTTTTCTTTAAATTTGTGCACATTATTTAAATGAATGGCCTTTTTAATGTTTTTACTTTCAACTTAATTTTTATGTTACAAAATGGGTGTGAGCTTTTGTACCAATTTTTTAGGAAACAGTTTACATTGACTACAAAATCTTGTTTCTTCTCAATTTGAAACTAACTTTTAGCAGTTTGTATATAAAGTCGCTGTTCTAATACTTAGTATTGTTTTTTTTCTTTTTCGAATTATGTTAATTATGAACGCGCAGTTAGAATAACAGGGTAATAGAAAGAAAGATAAATAATTCTTAATAGGCTTTGTCCAAATTATTTTTATTAATGTTCATGGTAAATCTTACGAGCTTGGAGTATCGCTCCGTCCTATAGTTTTGCAAAAAAATCATTAAAATAATTCATTTTTCTAGTCCTAAATTTTAGTGTAGCTTAAAGTTAATTAGATATAAGGATGTTTCATTAATTAACCTTAATGTTTGATAAATAATATCAAATGAAAACATAAAATTTAATCAGGATCGTATGAGAAGGGTTGGTCATTTTGGTGAGCACTTACTTGGCTAATGTTGTTGTCGCTATCTTATTTCTAAAAATCACGTTTAGTGCTGTCAGATTAGTTTATGTGACATTTTTACAGACTTCGACAAATTTGATTAAAACGTCACAAGTTGACATATCCGGACTAATCTAACATGTCCAAAATATTCCGACTTTTTTGTTTTTGTTTCATTTGAAAAGGATAGCAGATAGGACACCACCGTCTGTAACACGGTGTTGTACCATACTACTTTATCTTAATACCTAAATTCTCTTAAACGCCTTTTGAACATTGTAAACAGCTTCTCAAGTCCAACTCCGAATAGCCCGCCAATTGTTTATAGGAGCCTGTATTAAATATGTAAAACTTGGCAAAATTTGCACTAAACGTAATTAAGTTGAATAATATAAGAAGATCTGGACTAATATGACTAAAGATATTTATAAAATAAAGGTTTCTATAATACATATTAATGTACTCCTATCGGAGGTTGTGGTGACATGTTCTCATCGTGTTACCAGATTTGAAAAATGTTAGTTCCGATACTATGTTTTTTTACTCTTTTGTACAGACTTATATACCTAAAATAAGTTAAGTTGATGCTCGGCAAAATTTTCACCGATATCTCCTTTTAAAGACTACATATCTTCAATTATTGTCTTTAAATTACAGCCCCCACAGCATGAAGTTTTCTACTGTTTAGTCGATAAGTTGAAACATGCGTTACATGAAATGTAAACGCAAATAATGCCCCAAATATATACCTAAGTAAATACGGTTTAAGTAGCTCTCTCTCATGTTAAATTTCATGCTTTAATGTTGTTAACTTTATTAAGGGTCAGCTTTCTAATCGACAATGCGAAAACTTCATAATAATACAAGGTAGAACACTATATTTTAAGGTCATATAAATTATGACGTATTTCTTAAAATTAAAGGATATTAATATTCAAATTCTAAATTGTTTTTAATTGTTAATTTTTATGGTGTACTCGATTACTGTTATCTTCCCGCCATTTGTTTATTGTTTAAATCAAAGTTGTTAAATAAAAAGAAGGTAGATTAAAAAGATCTGCAAAGTATTATAACATAGGATAGGAAGTATGTAAATGCTTCGGTTGTTAACTGTAAAAGTTCAAACAAATAATAGCTAATATATTTTCTTAAATTGGTAGCTATAGGAGGCATATCATGATTGATTGTAATAAACTGGTTAATATTAACATGTTTTATTTTTTCTTGTCATTTAACATTACAAATGTCCTTGTATGAGGTATTTATAAGTAGGCCTTAGGAAATAAATTAAGTAGGTATACTTAACTCACCGATTGGCGCAGGCACTGAAGAACAAAAGGAATCGTTGGGTATAAGTTTGTACTTATCGAAGGCTTTCGATCGGGTATGGCACAAGGCGCTTCTTTCGAAGCTTCCTATGGACTTCCTACGATATTATTATAATGAATGACCAGTTTTTTGGCAGATCGGAGCTTTAAATAAGTCTACTCGAGCCATTATTTTGGACACAGTTGCTTGACTTAATTTAAGCAGGTCTCCACAGTCGATTTAAAAAGAGATAGTAACTTTAATAGCCCGACAATTACAAAAAAAAATAAAAAAAGCAACAACAAATTAGTAGGTAATATAAACCTGAAAAACACCAGTTGTGTAAAATTTTATCGCTACAAGCAGTTGCACAAGAGGTGGAACTGGTAGACCTCTATTAGCGCTAGTTTTAGCATTAGTTGTTGTTACAAAAGGTGGAAAATTAAGTGTAAAATAGTTTCTGTAAAATCTGAACCTTTTTTGAAATTACTCATTATCATAGTACCTACTCTAATGGATTGGTAAAGTCTCTTAGATAACGGCTCGTAGGATAATAGAAAGGATTTTCATATACATATTCAATAAAATCTTCAAAATCAGACATTATTTAAACTAGTAGGTAACGATAAACTTTTCACACAACAATTAATTCGAGATCGTAGAACACAATACTCGAGTTCGAGGTATTCTTCAGTCCTCAAGGTAGATCGCGACGTACCTAGAGTTATGACAGTTCCTTATTCAACACACCTCGACTTGACTGAGGAATCTCCTCAAATCGAGGATGTTTCTAACGATTAAAAATACGAAATCTGTCAAAATGTTCGAGTCGAGTAGAGGAATTTTCAAGGAAACGACTAAGAATATTGGTGTAAGTCTCTCAATGCTGGAATTCCCCTTTTTTGTGATATTGGTTGGCAAACAAGTAGACGGATTTCCTTAGGGTAAGCAATTCACGCCGGCTAAAGACAACAAAGGTGATAATGGTGCGTTGCCAACCTGAGACCGGGATGTTGAGCCTCGAGCTACCTTATCCTCTGAACCGGAACATGTCTACAGCAAGCACTGACGTAACAGCGGCAGGAATAGGTAAGGCGGTGGTACCAATCCTGGCTAGTCAAACTCTACCACCTAGACAGATGTCACGGCGCTAATGACGGTAAGCTTATGCTCGCCTTTTACGAGCTGCCCACAGAGTACCTTACTAGTAAGAGCTGCCTATCAAGAAGGCAGCTGGTCTAGTCTGCAAAGGAGCCCGGACCGACCCCGGTAACTGTGCCGGAAACAAGTATAGTTGTTCATATGTAGTTGTGTAGTTCAATCAAGCATAGTTTCTCCTGTGGGTTTGTGATGTTTCTTCAGTATATCAATGAAATCATTCACTGCTAAGCAGAAGATACTACTCCGCTAATAAGACTACCTTTGTCGCAACACCCGTTTTCGGAAGCGTTTTCCTAAATACCTTAAGCAGTATTGGAACGTTTGGCCTCACCATATTGAATTCTGGTCAGTTTTCTGGTCATGTAGAAGGGTAGACTAAACTAGCCTTTAAAAAGCTTGGTGAACTCTGTAAGGCAAGACAGTATTTTAAACCGTGCCATTGCTTACAAGTTACAATTGTTCATAGCGCAAATTCAGCCTCATAAGAAGTACCGTCCCATATCTGAGTGGGGGCTACCCAGTAGGTGCTCCTTCCCTGTGACCGCATCTTAAGCAGAGCGTCGCTTAATTCGATGACCGAGCTCTTGAACCTTTTTGAACCTTTGGCGTCGATTTTACTTCATTCTGTGTCTGCTACTGCATTTTTCACGGGAAATGTTTCGACGAAGTGTTTCACTGAATTTTATTATTGGACATAGCGGCAAAGTTTATTTATGTTGCCTAGCAGAGGGGCAAACTCTACTGAGCAGACCCGGACGAACATGGGAAAAAGTATATATTTAATACGAGTTTAAATACTAAATGAGCCTCAAATTAACATATAACGCACTTTTCCATAAAATCATTATAAAGTTCAAAACTTGTTTAACAATATTATGATATGTTATATTTATACCTCTTCAAGTAAATGTGTGAAAATTACGATAAAAATGTTTGGTTTATTTTCGTTTTATTTGTTAGTTTCGACAAAATTAATGGAAAGAAAAATAATTTTGGAATTAAATAGAATTTGCCTTATCTAGGCTTTAGTATTAAACCAACAAATTCTAGATTTCAATTTTATTTAGAACTAGAGTAACCAATTATTGGCAGTGGCAAACGCACAAACCAGGTTAGTAAAGAATTAAAAAAATTATAATGTCAAATTAATTTGTCAAAATAGTTCATCTCGAAAAAGATGCATTTATTAAAATTAATTGATTTACAAATAAATTCTAACTAATAAATGCATAAATTATGTCCGGGGGGTTAATAGACAAAGTTTATATCGGCCTGGACAATGCTCCAGCCGCTTTTGACATAAAATCGCGAATACTTGGACCTGTAAGAATTATTTCAATGACGACAAGATTTTTTCTATATTTTTTCTATGTTCATGCATTATAATATACAATTTCAGAATGGCACCAACTTAGAATATATAAGATCGGAGACAGGAGTGGTGGCGGTATTGAAAAGTGATAAATTTGAGCCTTTGCATTTGGCGCTCCACCACACTAGATCGGAGGCTCTAGGGGCAGCAAGATCATTAGCTTTAAACTTAATTGAGACTATTCGTGCGGAATTAGCCCAGTGGAGTGCTGCACAGGCTGGTGGACCACCTCCAGCATTGAATGTTCCTCCGCCGACTTTGACAACCACGGCAGCCCCTCCGCCAGTGCCCCCGCCTACAGTTTCCGTTGCAACCTCATCTTCATTCACTACCACTGCACCTCCCAGTGTAATTCCTCCTGTAGTGAGTGTAGCACCTGCCACAACACCTCTCATGACAGTTCGTCAACCCACAGTCTTACAACTTCTGCCACAACAACAATATGTTCTAAACCAAGATAATGGGCAGCTAATACCTATAGTTCAACCTGGGATGCAGGTTTCAAATACAAATTTCACATCTCTTCCATTAGCTCAACCTTTAAGTGCAATACAACAACCTAACTTTGGTACCACACAAATAGTAGATATATCAAGTATGCAGCCTGTAAACGTAACACAATTTAGGTTAAGTGGTGTACCGTCTTCCATGTCTATGATATTACCAAATGGACTCTCATTTCCACAAGCCAGTTTAACTGGGGCAGACACAACAACTGTTAGTTCCGCAACAGCTACCCCAGTTGTATGTGCTGCACAAGGTATTAATTCCTCACAGAAAATATTATATAGCACAGATAAAGTAGATAAGGATGTAAAGTATCATATACAAGGGAGTGATGCAATGCAATGGTCTGTTCCTGGGTCACAAACAATGTTGATTCCGTACCAACAACTTCAAGATTTAACTTCCGGTCAGACTGGATTAGCTAATATTCAACCTCAACAGTTTGTTTCTGTAAGTATTATCACTGTTTATATAACAGATGATTTAAAAACCCAAAGTGTTTTATTAATAAACACGGCGTAAATTACGCTAAGGTTTAGCCTGGTATTATAGTCTTTATTACAATGTGATACAGACTATATCGATTTAATGTTATACCAACATTAGTCCATGTTTATTAATAAGACGGAAAGTGTATAAAAGCTGAATGATTTCAAAACATTTTTATAATATTTCAATTTTGATGTCTTTTTATGCGGATTAAATAACACATCAGATATTCAGAGCAATAGTCTCATATATCTAATTCTAAACTATAATGCAATTACTTATGCTAAAGCAATTTAATCATATTTCTGTGACTTTAGTAGAAATTACTTAAAAGTACATTGCCAAGTAGGTTCTCGTTGGAAAGTGTTCTCAGTTTAATATAATAAATTACATTTCTAAAAAAATTTTGACCTAGAAATGTCACAAATTAATCAAACCTTCACAGACCAATGAGTTAGAGATGAAAGTCATATTGAGCCTTCATTTATACACTTAGTTTTATATATTTTAATCAGCAACAAATTTATAAGATTGTGTAAAGCTAAGAGTATTTTAATTTTGGAAAAAATTTTATAATATATTTTGCCTTGATAAACCTTTTAAAAAATATAAACAAACTTACTTTACTACTTTACTTACTTAAAGAATTATTAAAGGTTCACCATGTTAATCCAGGCTCCTTTGCAGAATGGACCATCTGCCTTCCTGCCAGGAAACTTGTAAAAGGTGGGCATAGGCTTACCATCATAAACTCTGTGACATCTGTCTAGGTTGTAGAGTTTCGCAGTAACTCGCCTGGATTGGTACCATCGCCTTACCTATTCCGACCTTACTGTTTGCTGCCATTTGTCCTAGAATTATCTGCTTCTCCAGATTACTTAGGAAGCTATATAACATGGTGAAAGAAGCTAGAAGCAGAAACAGTAAAATGTACTACACAATTACACTATTCACGGCATTTTTTACTATAGTTGTATAAAATGTGTAGATGTGTGTTGAGTAATTTTAATGTCCTTATATTGTAATAAATTACAGATAGCACCAGCAAACAGTTTTCAGCAAACATCTTTACCATTGTCAGCAGCCCAGTTACAGCAACTTCAGGCAACTGGAACATTCATGCAATTTAATCAAAAGGTAAGCAAATAATTTTCACTGTTATTATTCTTAAGTTTATAACTATCTTCAATGTTTCTGGAAAATGTAGTGAAGCTTATCCAGAAACTTTTTCAGTGGTTACACACCTTGTTTAGTTTATATAATTAGTTCTTTTTAAGTTAATTTGCCCCTTTCTGGGGCCAGCTAAGACCTTTAGGCCATGCTGCCACGTCTTTCGTATTAATAAACTCTTTTTAAAATCGTAAGTCATTTCATGTTATAAGTCAAAGTCATGTCAGGGTCTTGAGTAAAGCGGTGGCTTTTCTTTCGTTACTCAGGCTCCTTTAATGAGATTTGGTGACAGAGAGCAAATACATAATACACTAATTTCTTAATAAACATTTCACTTGTACACTTTATCTGAACAAAATTAAACTAATTCCCAATTTAATTGACTGATTTTACTCATAATTTACACAAAATTCAATAATCACAAAAAAATTACAACCATCTTCTTCCATGATGGAGCCAAAACTCAATTAGTTCTCTGAAATATATAAATCAAATTGTTGTTTGTTAGTCTTGCTTAAACTCTAACAATGACGGGCATATGGACAATGCCGTGTTTAAAAATTATTACTATCATTATTTAAAAAAGGTAATAAAATATCTGGTCATACACCAGCTGTTAAATTTATGTGTCTAGTCATTTGTGCTTTATGTGTGTGTACATCTGGACAAATAAGAGCTGTATTAACAAACAACTCTCATTTGATCAGATTTGTGTGTATTATAAATATATAATATAAAACTCTTATACAAAAACCAAATGATTTCTATTATTTCTTTTTAAAACATACCTATTTTGATACAACTTAAAAAAAAGAATTTTAAAAGTTTTCTGGAAGCTGTCTCTTACATCATAAAGAATGAGACTTTAACATACTTGTTTCAATAATTATAAGTGTTATTTAAGTAAGTAATAAGTAAAAAAAACAGTTTTACCTTCAGTAATATACATATTTTTTCATATTTAGTAATGTGGTTTGTAATTAATGCAGTTAACTATTTTTCCAACAGCCCCTAGCAAGCAGTACTTCTCTTATAAATATAATATCAACAGGGCAAGCATCTTCTCCACAGATTTTATCAGTGAGCAAATGAAAATATTACTCTTAGAGTCCTTTTAACCTAATGTTATTTTACTTCTTCATTTTCTCATTGTTTATTTTGCATTTCATGCTTCTGTTGTTTCAAAGTTTAATTTCTATAGCACCAAATAGTGATATCAGCTTTCTAATTGTAATTTTAATATTCAAAAAAATTGTGTTAAGGAACTAATTATTATTATTTCTTTTACATTAATTTCAAAATTGTTTGCAATGATCAAATATATATATGAATAAATATAACACAACAAAAACAGTTTCTTGCTATCTATTATTTTTTACTATCTAAATATTTGATTAAAGTAGTCAATTACCAAGTATTGTATATCTATTGCTGATTACATAGTGATTATCAATTTACCTTCCAATATGGTAATTAATTGTTTTAAACTTATCTCAATAAAAAAAGAAATCACATTTTTAATGAACAATTAACAGTGATTATTCCTAACCATAGTTTGGTTTTTGAATGATTGTGATTGGATAGTAATGGTTATAACATGTAAAAATACAATATAAGTTGTAACTATATAAACTGAAACTGTAAGCATAAGAAATTTCATTAAAATTCATCCATCAGTTTAACAGTAAAAACGTAAAAGACAGACAGACATTCACATTTATAAAACTAGTATAGTTTACAAATCAAGATATAAAATATTAAGTACATTGCAAACATATTTTGAATTACACAGCATAGAGTGTATTTGTGTATTTATTCTTTTAAGATATAGATTTATTCATCATTTGCAAAATAATGCTTTTTTAATGTGTACACTTTATATAATAATCCACGATAGGGTGTGGGTCATCACAGGCTTTGAGATCTCGATATTTGACTGGGTTAACATAAACATTGATGCTAAACAGATTAAACTACCCTAAATTAATAAAAGTATGGTAATAACTAGCTAAAGTTAGTTATCAGTGACATTATATTACTGGCACTAAAAATACTTATACACTTCTTAAATTCAAGTATTGAGAAGCTTATCTTGTAATTGTGTTTCCATTCCAACATCCCCCTAGATTTTATTTTGTGAATTGGTTCCATAGTGACCCAATTTAAATATGAGTGTTACGAATTGTTTTAAATTATATTTTTTTGCAAAACCAAATAAACCACTTCTTAATAACTTTTAAAATTAGGAAGGATTGAAGAATTGAATATATTAAACAAAAAGCAACACTTTATTTGTATTACTGTTTAAAAAAGTAACATATTCAACCACTGTTATAAATAAACATGTTACTTTTGACTAATTTTAATCTCTAAGTCTTAAATTTATGTTATAATTTTTTGATGTTTACCTCAATCATAATCGAGATTTCTGAATTCTTTTAAAATTGACAATTATTTTTACATTTCATGATTTCCTCTTAAGTCCTTTTGGTTGTTGGGCTTTTTATATTTGTTTATTATTTTACTAGTACATTCTTCTTATCTACTAACCCTGACCTTTCAGAGTTCGACACCAACTAAAAATATAGGACAGGAGTCAAGAGGACAAAAAAGGTTGTCCGATGGAACTCCAAGTCAATTACAGTTGCGGCCTATTGCACCAGCGGGGTAAGTGTTGTTTTTTTTATTCTGGTAGCATAATTCTCTTACAGGAATAAAATATTTAAATTTCTTTACTTGTTCAATAAAACTCAAAACTCTTATTGTATGTCATAATGTATTCATGTAGTTTATGAATCTTAATTTATTTGATAAATTGGATAATTAAAGAAATTAAGCTTTTGGCGTCTTCATTTGCTTCAGACAGTTCCAGATATTTTACATATTGTTGTTTTTACTTGTTATTAAAGACTTTCAAAATTTATATTCCCCAATTAGTAAAAGTAAAACGACTCAATATCCGACGCACAGAAGAAAGTATTATTTCAACAATAATTTAAATGCATGCATATTTTCTTATATTCCAAATTTATTTTTCAAAACCATTAGTAATACCAAAAGTTGTCTTAGATTCTATCTCAAAAAAATTAAAGCAATTGGCTTAGAACCTTTGGTCTGCTAAAACTGATTTTTATTGAAAATTTTATGTGTGTGTATTGAACCAATGCCTGCTGCAGGTCGCATGTTAGCCAGGAGAAGAACTCATCACGAGATTCAAGGTCTTGGACTGCTGCTGCAGGTACATGAAGATTTACTGAATTTTTTATATCTGAGACTATTTGCACTGCCTTAACATTTATAAAATAATATTTTTCATCTACCCACAAAGTAAACAAATTGTGATATATATTACCGTAAATATCAATACATACCTAAATAAATACCAAATAAATTTATCAAAAACTAAATCATATATTGCGATATTTTTTCATTTAGTAAGCTAAACTTTAATGATAATAACTAGTTTAAAGAATTTGTATTTAAATTAAAATCCAAGCTAATAATTAAAAAAAAAAACTTAATAGTATTGTTGTGATATACATTAGTCGTCGAAACCAATATGTTTATAAATTACATATTAAAATAATGTATCGTTATGCAACCAATACTTTTACGATATTATTTACTTTAAGGAATTTGCATTAAAATTGAAATACAAGATAGTTATTTAAAAAAAAATGCTTTATTGTATTGTTATGATACGTATTATTCGTCTTTAGCAATACATTTATAAATAACAAAATAAATAAATTAAATAACTAAATTACACTTTAAAATAATGTGTCATTATGCAATAATTATTTTACGATATTCATTGCTTTAAGGAATTTGCATTTAAATTGAAATACAAGATAGTTATTTCAGAAAATAATGCCTTGTTGCATTGTTATGATACGTATTCGTCCTTAACAATACATTTATAAATAACAAAATAAATACATTAAATAAACATTGAAATACAAGCTAATAATTTCAAAAATAATACTTAATTGTATTGTTGTAATATAAATTAGTCGTCGATACCAATTTATTTATGGGTAACAAAATAAATAGATTAAATAACTAAATTACATGTAAAAAATATGTCATTAGGCAAGCAAAACTTTTACGATATTAATTGCTTAAAGGAATTTGCATTTAAAATTAAATGTAAGCTAATAATTTCAAATAATACTTAACTATATTGTTGTGATATACATTAGTCGTCGATACCAATACATTTATAAATAACAAGATAAATAGATTAAATAATTAAATGACATGTTTAAATACTGTATCATTATTATTCATCATGCAAGCAAAAATGTTTCTTTAAATTTGGATTTAAATTGAAATGCATGCTTATTATTTCAATACATTTTAGGCAGTCCAAACTTTGTCGGATATAAAGTTATATGTTAATAAATGTAGTGTCGTAATAATTAAGCACTCAACTAGAACAAGTGCCTTTAACTAAGTTGTATTTTTTAAATATTTTTCGTGCAAACATTTAATTTTCCTGTTTTTTGTGAGCAAAGCGTAATAATTTTTAATTTCAGATTGTTGTTAAGTCGTCGAGTCTTCGATTTGATCTAACTTAAATTTTAGGTCCTTATTCTAAAACTTAAAAATGGTTTTAGTCCATAATTCTTAATTGTCATTTTAGTCATAATAATGCCCTGTTAAAAAGAACCCAGTTATCATCAGTAGTATTAGATTCATCTTGTTTTTAATTGGCAACTTCCATTCGTTCACATTCCATTTAAAAGAATTGTATGAGTTTAAGTATGGATTTCCGCAAAGTAACACCTTCTTTTATCAAGAATCGTTTGAATATGTGTTTGAGTAGCATTCTAGAATAAGGGCATAATATTTAATTTTCAGAGCCGGATTAGTATAATAGCTGTAAATGCTAAGCTACAATTTTTGAAGATGCTAAAACTTAATGAAAAAGGCCACTTCTTCAGTTTTGCTATAAGCTTCAAGCTACCTTAACCTGAAACTGTTATTGTATTGTTTGATCTTATATTTTCGTAGCAAACTAATTGTTTTAGTTTTATTTTCATTTATTTACTTTAATAGAAGAAAAAGTGTGCAAATGATGATGTATCTAAAATATAAGACCATATATTTTTATCAAATCAATGTGTTTAGAATATATCATTACCCATATAAATACATTCTCAGCCAGCTGTTATCTACACATCAATATCGGATTGCAACTTCGATTGTCTGATGCGTACTGCGACTCATCTGATGTGCTCAAGTGTTTTTATTATTCTCTTATTTTATTTTGTAATAGCCAACCAGTTTTGCTTTTACAGTATCTTAAAGGATATATAGTCTATAGTCCAAGTTTATTCTTACATTAAAAATTATAAATGGAGTTTCACCGAGTGCCAAGAATGAAAAATGTACAGTAGGATAATTTTTGGTTTTTTGCCAACTTAGCACGAGAATACGACGGACTTCAAGGGGCTTAAGTCAAGATATGAACTTTTGAACTACATTGGTTGGTTTTAAATTTTACCATATTCCGAATCTCGTTCGTTGCAGATCTCTTACGCTGCAGAGTACTTCAACTGATTTTATGCTTTTGATAGGTCGTTTTAAAAGTGCAAGTTTGACAGCGTGACTGAGGCGACACTAGTCAGAATTGAAGAAAACATATGGCCCGGTTTAGAGGTTTACGACAAACGCGCGTTGAAGACGTCGGTTGTAGACGGAAGCGGTCATGCACTATCTATCTTTTCTCCTCTATATTGGTCGTTATTGTGCATGTATTATCGCCAAGCCGCAAGGCACGAATTTTCACATTACTTCACATACTTGCGGAATAATTCCGGAAAAATAGAAACGCAGTTCAAACGCAGCAAATCCGAACAAAACTGAACCTACCACATATTTCATTGTCAGTAATTTGAGTAGATTTGTATGGCTGAAATTTTGTATTGATTTTTAGACACTGAGGTCCGCCACATACATTCGATATAATTCTGTACGGAAAAATCAAAACACAGTTTCACATTTTGCAAATCCAAACAAATTTATGGACCTATCATATACATCAGTAACGATATTTGAATGAATAAGTATGGGCGAAATTTTGCTTTGATCGTTAGAAAGGAATTTCGAACGTATATGGCGGGCCTTAAAGAGTCCCTTTCTCTAAAGTTTATGGGCATGTTGTATAAGAATTATATTTTAATCATCAATTGCAATTTTAAAGTGAGATATTCGAATATCTATACCACGTTACGATTGCTGTTTCCATCTCGCGTAAGATTTACTTTATAATTCGCTGATCATAGGTTTTTGGGTTCGGAAAAATCTGTATTAAAATATGTTTCTGTTTTATAATTTATATTTTCACAAATTTTCAAGATAAAAAATCCTTTAGTAGCTTAACTAACTAAGCATCTTCAGCGAGAGGCGAAGCTTTTAGTTTCAGTTCCTGCTGCTAGAGATTTTAAACCTTTCTTAAAAATGTGCGAAAATGTTTTGTGTTAGGCTAAAATAAATTATAAATTATTGTATTGCATGGCTTCATTATTTATTAATTAGTTCTTCTTGGGTTGAGAGAAATTTACATTAATTTTGGTCCTTCTCTTAATTTTTTACTAGCACTATTTTATATATCAGGCATTTACTAGATCGCTTCTCTGCCGAAATATAAGCCTACATCATCATCCTAGAAGTCTGCAATCTGCATTATCTAACATTACATTCATCGTACAAAATGTAGTATTTAAATAATTAAAAAGACTAGATAAGTCATTTGATTATGCCGTTTCCTCGAGAACTTTCATCGCATTGCATGTGTATATAGAATTTCCAAATAGGTATCACGACGATTTCATTCATCGATTTTCCACATCTAAACTTAGACTAACATACCTCAGATCGGATGTATATCCAGCCAAATCTCAAACCTGATTGATCAAGCCGAAAATATTGCTAGTCAGTAATCTAATATATTATATTTACTTCACAGGTAAGGTAACAGGTCGTCCCGCTTTTTTCTGTCATCTAATGTATAAATGTGTGCATGATAATTCTTTTATTATTATTTAATTTAGGAGAAACGAGGATTATTAATGTTTGTTTTTTTTTTCAGAGCAAGTGGTTTCATTTTTTCCTTCCATGGGCCTAGTGTCTAAGTAACAGTTGCTATTAATGCAATTGCATATTTGCATTTGGCGGGTTCGCGCAATGCGTAAAATCTGTGGGTACATGCGTAATGGTGGGTGTATGCGTAAAAAGTGTGTGCGCGTGGCGTGTAAAAGTTTCGAATGCCAATTAAAGTTTAATTTTCACCCGTTAAACAATTGTGCGTAATGCCTACATTCAAAGCTATGTAAAGTGTAAAACAATAATCCTATATTTAATTATTAAATACATTTTAGTCTTTCATTAGCGTAGATATGCGTATTTTATAAAACAAATTGAGCGTTCAATTATTTCATTTCTAATCCGTATAATAATGGTGCGTAGTTTTCGTTTACCCACGTTGTGCCCGTTAGTTTTTGTTTCGTTTATTTTACTCTGTGAATATTTGTAATATTCTATGAAGACAGGCATTTTTTGCAAATTTATTTAGCAGGTTTAATTTCATTGAAATCTGCAAAAGAAATTTTTATAGCGCAATCTTTAAGCGAAAATTGTTCTACATCTTGAATAGATCGGCAAAGCGTAATAATTTTCACTGATATATTCATTGTTTTTTTATAAAGCTGTAGGTGCAGACCAAGACAAGGAGTTGCTGTACGCTGCTGTCAATTGAGTTGGAGTCGCTGATACTTTTATAGTTTAATGTTATTTTCAGGTGGCTTGACTGTACATAAAATACTGTCTATATTATCCAAAATCAAACATTTTTGTATAATGGACATGATTGCTCGTTGCGTTCAAACGATGTGCTGCGGCTGTTATAAAATAATTATATTACACTTCACAGCGACGAGGGATGCTGAAATAACTTATTGCTAAGCGATTGCCTGTGTGTAATGCGTTGCGTTTAATTTTTTATATCATATTTCTCAATAAAGTTCTATCACAGGTAGAGACACAGTGGTCAGTATGGGAATGAAGATCAATCCAGCACACGGGACCATTATTCATGTATCCTCAGGACAACAGACTAAGTAAGTCACAGCTATACATATAGATAATATATAAAAGCAAGTCGTATATTTATAACTCCTATTTATAACTCGAGAACGGCTGAAACGATTTAGCTGAAATTTTGAAGGGGACATAGGATACTTTTATCCAGTTCGACTGCGAGGAAACCACCAAAAACAATGTTTTAATTTTCCCATACAAATTGAACGGAGGGAACAAAGTTCGCCGGAATAACTTGTATAGATTATATAAGTTTATGTTATCTGAAAAATAAGTTGATTAAGAATAAAATTAAAGCAGGGTCATCCTTTAAAATTTCGTTATTAGATAAAGATTCTTGCTTTGACGTAAAAGGTAAATTTTTATAATATTAACTAACCCGACAGGCGTCCCACCACGAGAATGTTCATTTGAAATAAAAAACAATATTCATACCTGTAAACTTTTGGTAAATCGGTTCACGCGTGATGCGTTGATCAAGATAAATAGAGATTATTTTTATATGTAAGGGAAGAAGAAGAGGTAGGAAAACAAATAAGCTGACGAATTTTCAGCTGATAAATATAATACCAACATTATACTGGTATGTGGAGTGTCTTTTAGTTGATGTTACGCTTCCTCAAAAGCATAAAACAGTTATTGTAACGGAAATTAACTATTAAAATCCTAAATTCATTTAACAAAATATTTAACTTTACAGCGTTTCGGCGTCAGGAATGACACAAGATGGTACGGGAATGTATATAAAGCAGATCGACAGAAATGCGATACAAATACAATCAAACAAAGATAGTCAAAAAGCAGACATGTCAATTAACAAGATCCAAAGCGGAGCTCAAAACGTTCAAATGATCACAGTGCCACAAGGAATGACTGTACTGCAAAACCCTTTGAATATAAGCCAAATGCCAACAATGATTGGGCAACCGAATAGTCAAGTTTATATGATACCGGCAAACCATCCGAACATAATGCAAGGAACGATCCCTTCAGGGTTACTTGGCCAGCAAGTGTTACAACCTGGTCAAAACGTTACAGTGATGCAGCCAAATCAACTTGGAGGCCCCGGTGGTGTACAATATAATGTTCCTATAATGCCCATGAACATGCCACCAAATTCACATTACATGCCAGCGGGGCTAAATCTCAATGCGCAATTATCAGCTCAACAACTTAATGCAGCTCTTGCGGGACAACAGTTGAATTCCAATTTAGTCTCGGGGACTATTCCCATTGTTCAAGCACCTCCACCATCTTCCCCAATAACAAACACCCAAACTATACCCATAACGCAACCTCCGCCAATTCAGCAAATTGTGCCACAAAGCACGTTTTTAACGCCAACGTCTCAATATGCGGGAATCCCACAACAATATATGATGCAAGCTAATTCTGGAATATCGATGCCTGCTGCAAACCCTAATGTTCAATATTCATTACCTCCTAGTCAAGCTTCGACGCCTTCTACAAATAATGGAAACAATGCACAATCTTCAACAACAGAGACTGATACATCAAATGGGGCGAACAACAATCAGACGAACTACATATCTTCATCTTCCCAGGATAACGGATATTCGATATCTGGGCCAGCATCCGTTCAGAATGCAACTCAACAGAGTTTTCCATCAGAAACTAACCCAACTCAAACCCCTGGATTCACATCAAACCAAACTGCTCCGCAACAAAATTACGCAACAAATGGCAGCAATACACAAGCAGGATACAATAACCAAACATCTCAACCACCAAGCTATCCTACAAATGGCTCTAACCCTCAAACCCCGAATCATTCTTACGGGCAAGGCTCAACAGCGAATTCCCAAAATACTTCACAAACTAGTTTCTCCCCGTCGTCGACTCCAGCTCCAAATCAAAATTATCCAGCAGCTAACATGCCCAGCATGCCAAATGTAGCATTTCCACCAAACCAATCTCAAAATCCATACCCCAATGCAACTGGACAAAATATGGCAGCTTATGCGAATAACCAATATCAATACACAAGTCGACCGTGGTTTAGGCCAAGATATGGCTCCCCTCAAGGCTCCCCTTACGGCTCGGGTAATGTTCCTCCAGTCAATGGCCCACCTATGGTTCCTCCACCTTCTGGGAACTACAACTATTGGCAGGATAGTTGAGAGTTAGAGTACAAAATAGAAACGGATTATGTTTCTGAGCCAAGATTAGATGTACTCTAAAGTTTAGAGTCTAAACAAATGCATCGTTCTGCGATAAAACTCTGATCAAAATCCATTTTAATGTCATTTTAAGAAAGTTTTTTTTACTTTTGTACATACAAAACCTCGAATTTAGGCTGTAAGAGTTTTCAAATACAGTGAGCGCGTCCAAATCAAATATAACTAAGATACGATAAAGATATTGTTTTATCGTTTTGTAATGAGTCTAATTGGTGTTCAATTTAGAGCTGCTATATTGTATAATACGAAGGCTGGATCACCCTTAAATATAAAAAATGTTCTATTAGCCCGATATATCTTACTGGGTGTTCTGGGGCTCTTTTCATTTTTATACAATTTGTACATAATATTATCAAGTAAGGACGCGTTCTAAATAACTACTTATGAGGAAATTTATAAAAAAAACTGTTAATAGTGTGCCTCTATCTGAAATATTAGATTATAATCTAAGTAAGAGAGACTGCTTTATTAGTAAAAATACATTTATAAAATGTGTATAGAACTAAGTAATATAAAGAAATCCTATAAGATGTACTTTTGGTTTTATTATATTTTAGCTGCCTCTGAATACGCTCATTTAAATTATCCAAAGGGATATAATAGATACAACAGCCTTTTATTTCAGGTCATGTTCTGTTTGTGTATCAAATTTTAAGCGAAATTCGGTCAGCCCCCCTTACGAAAAAGTATGAAACATGTAGACGAACTTACGCATGTATTACAACCATCACTGGCCTGTATTCGTCCAAACTAAATCTTGGGATCATTTTGTTTCATTTTCAGATTATATTAGATATAAAAAATATAAATGTGGTGTCGTTGGACACCAGGTAGGAACGAAGTTCCTTCGGCTAATGTAGAATCGACACAATTCATGAGTATACACTATCGACCATACATCCCAATAAACGCCGCATGTAAGGCAACCAGTTTCTGTCAACACATAAGTGTAATTGTTCTTATGTAGCTTATCACTTAAAAATATATGAAAAGTATCGCCCAGGTTTGTGACCTGTAAACATTGCCGCGTTATTGTATAAAATAATAAAAAAATAGATTTAAAACTGACTGTTTTTTTCAAATAAATGGTACGGTAAAGACAGCCCCACTTCAATTTACTGAAAAGATGGTAAAACTTTCCGTAGATTGATTAAAAATAATAACA
>NJDD01005499.1:112199-126439 GCA_002245505.1 Calephelis nemesis
TACTAACTGTTAGCTGTTTACACGTGACTTTATTGGTTTATACCTAGGTAGGTATTAATGGTTGAATATGATTGTCATACCTACCTAGGTACTTAAACTTTCGACCCTCATTGTGGTCAATTGGAGGTTGATTTAAGCAGAGATTATATATATTGTCTTTGATTTAAATAAAAATATATGACCTTATTTGAACTCGTCTTTAATTAGGTAAGTACTATACCATAAACTTCTCTCTCTTCTAGCCTCTCTCTAGCCTCTTCGAGGTAGTCCACTTTGAGCACCCAGCAATAGCCTCCTGTATTGTAGGTGCTGAAAGTGGACACAAATGGAAAAATAAATTAGTGTCCACTTTGCGCACCTGGCAAAAATACCAATTGGTTCTCAAAGTGGACTAGGCTAGGTGCCGAATGTGCAGGTGCCAAAAAACTGGGTGCTCAAAGTGGACTACCTCGCCTCTTCCTTTTTTCTATTTCCGTTAAAAACTAGTCCTAAATCTCAATTACTACAAGAATAAATTTGTGTAGTTTACAGAAAAAAATTTGTAAATTCGAAATAAATACATTTTTCAAACACGTACATTTCTAAAGAAATGCCCTTTAATAAAAAAAAAATTAAGTTTTCGCTGTCCATAGTGCCCTCAACGATAAACCATAAGAACAAAGTCGATACTTATAAAAATTTTGACAAACTTAAAATTGCTCCCGACACCCCCCCGTTTTGGTGCCATGTATTGATAGATAAGCGAAAGGCAAGTCGTTTTTTGTCATATGCTATTTCTGCGTGCGACTTTTATTTTCCGAGATATTAGCATTCCAAGCTTTTGTCGTTGTTTTTCATTTGGCTCTCACTCGAAAACTATGAGGACTAGCGTGAAGGTCCTAATGACAAAAAGTGTTCACAATCACGTCTTTAGTCTGTTTATAGTGCCCTCAAGGATAAACCATAAGAACAAAGCCGATACTTATAAAAATTTTGACAAACTTAAAATTGCTCCCGACATCCCCCCTTTTTGGTACTATATTTGGATAAATTAACGAAAGGCAAGTCGTTTTTGTCATATGATGTTTCTGCGTGCGACTTTTATTTTCCGAGATATTAGCGTTCGAAGTTTTGTCGTTGTTTTTCATTTGGCTCTCACTCGAGAACTATGAGGACTAGCGTGAAGGTCCTAATGACAAAAAGTGTTCACAATAACGTCTTTAGTCTGTTTCAGTAATAAAAACTAACAAAATAGGAAATACAAAACTTGAAAATTTTTCTAAGTTCTCGCTATCCATAGTGCCCTCAAGGATAAACCATAAGAACAAAGCCGATACTTATAAAAATTTTGACAAACTTAAAATTGCTCCCGACACCCCCCCGTTTTGGTGCCATGTATTGATAGATAAGCGAAAGGCAAGTCGTTTTTGTCATATGCTATTTCTGCGTGCGACTTTTATTTTCCGAGATATTAGCATTCCAAGTTTCTGTCGTTGTTTTTCATTTGGCTCTCACTCGAAAACTATGAGGACTAGCGTGAAGGTACTAATGACAAAAAGTGTTCACAATCACGTCTTTAGTCTGTTTCAGTAAAAAAAACTAATAAAACAGGAAATTTAAAAAAAACTTGAAAAATTATTCTATGTCTCGATTTCCATAGTGCCCTCAAGGATACACCTCAACCAAGTTTTTGCCAGTCGCCAAAAAACATCCTTATTCTGATAATTCTTGGTCGAATCGTTCCATTCGAAATCGATCGAAAGAAACGAAGCCGAAGCTTCGCATCCTGTCCTCTTGCAATTCCTCTTATATTATCAATAACCAGACAGTTGGGTACCTTGGCTAGGCCTAGTTTCCTGTCTACTAGCTGTCTTTGAACTGGAATTCGACTATGCAAAACACTTAATAATATAGTAAGAATATGTAAGATGGTGTATCCTCCATTCCCATGTCGAAACAAGTTTTTACGTAGCACTCGCTAATGATCGATTGAACCTATGCTTGCCTCTTTCAAGCTATCAGTAGGGAAGCACATGGTCAAATATCAGTTCACACATCAATAAAATCATTAAGTAATAATATAAAATAGTAGTTGCAAGCCTTCATAATGTTTATTAGCTGATCAGAAAATATTAAACAGGAGCTACTGTTCCAATTTATCAAATGTTTCGGTATTAAATAGCTACTTTTACTATGAGTGCAATTAAAAAAACCCAATCCTAGTTATGACATGATCAATTTGTTTAGTTATACATATTATATCCTTATGGGATAGGCTAAGACCAAGCTGCCTCTTGTATTGTTATGATCAAGCAAAATAGCCAACTTTTTTTTTTCATTTATATACTCAAATAACACCTTCAGTATCTTTAACATTGTATCTGCAAAGAGGTGCAATTGGGGCAGATGTGATTAGCCAAAGGCACTAACTTTCAAATTGTGATCAGTCACAAAATATATCGGACACATATCCAATCCTTGACAACATTTTTGTCAAGGATTATAAATTTAAAAACTATACTGTCAGACAAATAAAAATGTTATTATCAAAAGGACTGCACAATGTTGTTCAAAGACACAGAAAAATTAATTATAATCATTAAATAAGGTATATTCATATGCAATATCTTTATAAGTAATTAAGAAACAAAAAAAACTGTAATAAGATCGACTAGCTGTTACCTTATTTATGTTAAACTTAACTTCTCCCCCACAGGACAGGTTCAGCCTAGTGTGGGGCCTAGAAAATTGTATTAGTTTGTAGCTTTGCTTCTGCTAAATACCTAAATATTTGTATTTATTTATTAGAAAATTGAAAGACACATACCATTTGTTGCCTGAATAGAGGATCAAACCTGGCCTTCACAAAGTCAAGGCCAAATACTGCTAAATTAAAAATTCTCTCATAAAATATTGCCATATTTTATAATAATTATGATTTCAGGTTGGCACTTATTACGGTGAGCGTGTATACAAGCAAGTACCTCCAGACACACTAGTCGAACCAATTTTCAATGAGTACTATGCTCACACTAAGCCATCAGAATGGTACAAACGTGCCTACATCAAGTTGCGCAGTTAATTATAATTGTTATTTAATTTAAAGATGTCAAGTTGCAGATATTAAATAAAACTATGAGTTTCTGACACAGGGCTGATAAAAAAAATCAGATCATCATTGTAGTAAATTGTTTTTATGTATGCTTGAAAAATAAAGAGATAGTTAAATATTTCATAATTTTATTCTATTTTTTTTTATTCCAAGTCTGTTATGTATTTTCCATCAGCCACTGGATGTTTCTTGATCCTGAAAATGAATCCTCATAAGGTGATATTGTGACACTGATGGTGTCACAATATCACCTTCATATAATCCATACTAATAAATAACATAAATCGAAGTTTGCCCGCTCTGCTCAACCAAAAACTTATTATCGATTGATGATAGAACACACAACTGGTGAATCTTTCGGCAACTATTTTCAATAAAAGACATTGGACTTGGGTATTTTAAGAGCGTAATAATTTAATGTTTCTGTGAGGCCCATGTGGTTATTTTTTATAAATATCACTTACCATTAAGTGACATAGCCAGCGTGTTTGTATATTCATATACTCACGCTAAGTGCCTTGTGGGGTACTCAGAGTATTGAATGCAGTGTGATGAGCCTTGGACACCCGTTTAGCTTCCTGCACATTCATTACTATTCATAAAAACATTATTTAGGATAACTCATTAGTGGATGGAAGCAAATTTGAGAAAACCAGTCTACTTTGCCTTTCTGACCGAAAACAACATAAGAACCTAAATAATAATAGTTAAGTACTGTAATGCGACATAAAAGAGTTGTCAAGGGTAGTAAAATATTTACTAACATTTTTTTAATTTTTATTTGAACATTCAGTTTATTTTATCCAACACATCTTGACAATCACCAAAAAAACTGTTAGCGAAAATTCGAAATGGCACATCACAAGAAAAGGATTTTGGAACATGCTTGTTGTAGCATATTTATACTTTTAAAAATAGGAGAAAATAAGCAACTATTGCAGTTTTTTGTGAATAACAATATGTCATCCAATATTATGCTCATGCACACAGTTATTAACAAACTTTACAAGCAACTGAATGCTTGCAGTTTTTGTGTAATTTTAAATTTGGTAAATAAATATTTTGTGCCATAAACATTGAAGTAATTAATAAAAACAAATGTAGAGATAATTAAGCCTCTAGAGAGCATATTTTTTCTACATGCTGATATAGCATCATTGAAGGCAATCTAAACCAGTAAAAGTATTTTTTCACTACTTAGTTTATTTCATTTCTTGGTTAACCCTATTAATTTACTAAATTAATAGTTATACTATTTCAGAGGTCACGATTTCCATACCCTAATTGTTTTAATTATTTATATCCCCATACCCTTCCCGTTTTTACCCGCCTCTAAGCATTGTGTTTAAAAATAAGTTAAATAAGGTCTGACTTGCTCCTGCGATTTTTAAAACGACAACAAAGCGGATTTCGTATTACCTGACATTTGCGGTGCTAAGCATGAAGTTTTCGCAGTTTTGAACCAGTCAAGGAAAATTAAAACTAACTTTTTTTTCTCGTTCCTACATAAGATTTGAACATAAATTATTCTCTTCCATTACATTATTTAGATAAAGACTTTGAAAGACCAATTTCGGAAATTTCCGTAGAGATGTCATTGAAATTTCCGTTGAGATGTCATTTGTCGAGAGCCAGCTTTCAAATCGAGGACCCGAAAACTTCATGTTAGGTGTTACTAATCTGAGTATTTACAGAGGATAATCTACAGCACTTTTGGTCTGAACCTTTAGTTCTCTTAGCTACCGGAAGAGGCGCTGTTGGAGACGCTAGCTAGTGTAGTGCCGTGAACACACGTTAATAGTACATGGTAATAGTACAGCGTAGTGAAGTGACGACATATCGCCCGTTGCGTGGTGTGTACCTCCAGCGCAATCAGTCAACCGACGAACGGCGGTAAAACCGTTCCATGGTGGGTGGAAGTTAAATTGCTGACGCAGGACGGGCAGCAGCGTCCTTGTGAAAACTTCCACCCTACTGTTTATCCCCAACCCGCCCGCCATGCGGGCCGAGGGGTCATTTGAGGGTCAGCAATACCCCGGCAATACCCCCAAATGAAGTTTTTTGGGGGAGGCCTATGTCCAGCAGTGGACGTCCTCCGGCTGATGATGATGATTACCATGAGTTTACGGCTTGTCATGTTTACTGTACTCACTACCGTCTCCGTAAACTATTTGTATGAAAACTTTGAACAGCGCCTCTATTGGTAACGAAGAGAAAAACATTTTTAGACCAAAAATGTCATAGATTTCGACACGTAACTTATCGAACGTAATCTATACCAACTTATGGTAAAGGCTTAGGTAGCAGGCCTAAGATGCGCACAAAAGAGAACTATATACTCGAAGTTTTGTGATGTAGATTTACATTAAAAACTGGCTATTGTGATAAGCGCGTTACATTTTAAGATAAACTGTGCGATTGTTTAGTGTGACAGTGCGTTTCTTTCAAATAAGAGGAAGGCAAAGAAACACTATTTTAATGGAAAAAAAACACACGTCGCCCATAAACACCAAAGATGTTCCTAGTGCGTTGCTACACAGACGCTGGAATCACAAGGCTTTTACATAAATTAAACGACTTGATCGGGCCACATTACACTTTACGTCATCGAACACCTTAACTTGCGATAGCGACTAGATTCCCACGCTCGTCGCCACAAGTTAAGGCAGTATTGCACATGACAGGATAGAGCGCGGTACTCATTTACATTACCTATCCATTGCATTCTATCACAACTATTTTTGACAATACATATTTTATATCAAAATATCTGCATTTTCAAATTGTAGGAAAACCCCCTACACTACTATCTAATGATCCCATCCAAAACATGACAAAGGCAACCATTGATGTTACGCGGAAATACAGAGCAAGGACGTGGCACAAATACAGGGAGTCAGTAGAACACTAAAACAAACTGTAATGTGAGCTAAAACTAAACAGTGATAGTACTTAAGTTGTCTGTTTTCTTAACGGAGATATGACTATGTGCGCATCCTATGCCTGCTAGATTAAATTTCAATTGACCTTAATTTGATATATAAATTAAATTTGTTATAGTCCTTGGATACTTCAAATCTGCACGGCCCCACAACCTATTTACACTTCTTGATGACAATTTTCGGCTTCAACTTCACAGATCTCAACTTCTGCATGTGTTTCATGACAAAATACATGCCAGGGAACGTCAAAATCAATAGATATACCCTCAAGAACGTTGGCATGTGAAATGCGAAATTCCACTCATTTGGTAATGATATTGTGAACTTCTCTGTCTCTTCAAAATACGGTATGTTCCGTAAAATAACAATTGATTCACATAATATTCCTAACGGGTACAAAGGTATCCACATAGTATATCGCAGCCATGTCAATATGTATATGTCCTTTTTATATATTTGTGCTATGTAAAATGGGTACCTGTAAAATAAAGAAGATATAAGTAAACTTTGATTTGTGAGGGGGCTTTTGCTTAAGAAAAACTATACTAGACCTATCAAATAATCCCAAAAACGATAAGATAATGTTCCTATGAACACAATCCTCAATAATTTTTATCACAATGTTTCATTGTCATTAAACGTAAGTGTATGCCAAAAACCAGCTCAATAGTTTCTTTAAAATTCCACTCAGACAAACATACTTTATTGAAAGTTAAATAAAAGCTTGTAAAATAACCGAAACAGCAAGAAGTTATTAATAATTATCTTATATAAAAAATTCTCGTGTCACGTTTGTTCCCGTGTGTTTCCGAAAAGGCTAGATTGATTCTGATAAAATTTGGTGAGCATATTGAGTAGGTCTGAGAATCGGCCAAAATCTATTTTTCATACCCCTAAATGATGAGGGTGACTCACACCACTTTTACTAATTTTTTTACTAAAATCACATTAAAAATATAGCAGTGCAACGTCTGCCGGGTCAGCTAGTATAATATATAAGTATTAATTTAATTTTTATAATTCTTTTTGAATAAATGTAAAAACCAATGCACAATTCTTAAAGATATAAAATATATTTGAATTTTAACACTTTCATCTTTGAAAATTTGAATTAAGTTTGCATTTAGTACCTAGTTTAATTTTTGAGGAAGGTTGTGGGTACAAATTGGGGTTGTTGCAATAAGAAATATAAAGAGGGTGGGGTAGAAAATTTGGTAATAGACCGTATATTTCCATTTTTTTACCTTCCTTCCTTCGTCGTAGTTTTTTTTTAAATTAACGTAACTCAAATAGCCATTTATTTTAATACTATAGTACATTTTGTTTTTGAATGTCTTAAGCTTTTATGATATTTTATATAAAATTCTTACCTAACAATCTCTATAGTACACCACATTAGAAAGAGGTAGAAAACAACCGGCTTTGTCTGCATTCGTGGTTCTGCTTCTATCATCACAAATAACACAAATGCACGACCTCCTACTTGAAGAAACGGTACTAAGACACCACCCTGAAAATAAATTACCAATTAAGTATTCAAAATCTGTGACGTAAGGCTAGCCGATCGCATTTGCAACAGTGGAATGGTGTGTGTGTGGTGTTTGTGTGTCTATGACATCTTAAATTGTTTTGAACGGATGGAGCGATTTCGATGCGGACTTCTTCGTTTAAAATCTGAAGCGATCGAAATGCTTCTCAGCTACTTGACATATAGGTATTGAAGGGTATAGGTACTATATTAGTACTTACCCTAGTGTAACCAAACATAGGATGCATAACTTCAAGGAACATTATAAGTTGTAAAAACTTCATGGCCGAACCAACATGCTCGTAAGTGCCAGGTACCGATTCATACTCCAGCTTGGCGTACCGCACACCCATCACCGCCAACACATACGTAAAACCAATGAATTGGAACAGATTGTATATTATTAAATACACTTTCTTGAAGTCTTCTGAAAAACAAAAAGGTTTCTGAATCATAATCATGAAATATATACCTACTCAGAATACGAGTATGACTTACAAGTGTGAAACAGCATGATAACTACCTACGAAAGTTCGAAACGGCACATTCACACAAACATAATATAAGTACATCGACGAGATTCTTTAAACTGCTTAAAGGATAGCGCACACTGTCGTGTCGTCTGAGGCGTAGTTTCTATACTGTTTTATATTACACTGTGGTAATAATGACACATTTTTAATTAATTATATTTTTCATTACCTAATAGATTCAAAGTGATTCAACTTGGTTGGCGCAGTAAAATAATGGTGTTTAAAAATAAGGTATGTTTGAAATAAGAATGTATTTTTGTGAGAAGTAAGCAAACAAGCACATGGCTAGAGATAACCGCGATCTATAGACCATAGATGTTAGAGGTGCTATGCTATTTTGTGGCCACGATGTAAACACTAATGTTTAAGTAAGCCGGCTATTTTACCCTGTCATTGTAGCCTCAGGAATAGATAAGGCGATAGACCAAGCCAAGTAGTTGCACAGCAGTTAACCACCAACGATCTTGTTGGTAATGAACTCTTTAACCAGTGATCACCTCTTAAGAGCTGCCTAACAGAGAGGCAGATGGTCTATTCTATTCATCGAACCCGGATCTTTAAGAGAAGAAACACGCCCATTGCAACCAATAATATGCGAGATTTCGATTCCTAACAGAGGCTGACAGTTCTCCCATGTTGGTCCGGGCTACTTTGCAGAATAAACCATCTACCTTCCTGCCAGGCAGCTGGTTAAAGCCGAGCATAATCTTACTGTCGCTAACACCGTGTCGTGACCGTGAAGGTGGTAGAATTTCCGCCTTACCTATTCCTGCCGCAATAACGTCAGCACTTGCTGTTGACGTGTTCCTGTTCGGAGAATAAAGTAGCCGGTAAACTTACTTTTGCTCGAGCCTTAATATGTCTGCCTCAGGTTAGCAACCTTTGGTATCACTAAGCGGCCTGAATTTCTTACCATCACGAAATCCGTCTGCTTGTTTGCCCTTCAATGCTTTAAAATTATTAACTATAAAAAAATAATAATAAAGGCAGGAACTTTTCAGTAAGTATTTATATGTGTTTCCTGGTGTTTGTTAAATGTGTTATGGTACCTATTTATGTATGTAACAAAAATTTCTACTTCACAAGCTTAATCTTTGCTTGGCTTTGGAGTTAGACCAGTTTGTCTAATTTCCTGGTAACTTCCGGCATACTTCGTTTGTTCCGGCTATTCCGGCGTACTTCGTTGATCCCCATTCAGTTTGTATAGAAAAAAATAAAATTTTGTTTTTCATAATTTCCTAGTAGTCGAATATAATAAAAAGTAGGTAAATATCTTCACGCCCATATCCCTGAAGAAGTAGACAGAGGCACAACCAGGGCAACCACGAATAGCCGAAGATATTAAGTCCCACAATGTGATAGGTGGCAAGCCTATCGCCAACCGGGCACGTATCCAATCCCGGGCAACGTTATTTTTATAAGAAAATTTAAAATACAGATTTTAATTTTTTTTTGTTGCCCGACTAGGGGATCGAACCCGGGACCTCAAGAAGTCAAGTCCGACGCCGGACCGCTAGACCAGAGAGGCGATTAAAAAAAGTATCCTATGGTCTGAGTAACCTGCCCATCAATTTACTGACCAATCCGTTAAGCCGTTCGTGTTACAAGTTCGTTACAAATTGTTTAATAGTTGTGTGTGTGTGTGTGTGTGTTATAAAAATACGACTTTCTTTTATATATAGAGATAGATTACAGATAGGTTAATGACGGTCGTAGTACGATTTCTTCAGAGGTCGTAGTAGAGTCTCGAATTACCTTTTCTATAACCCATTTCTTCTTTTTGCAGCATATCATACATCCCTGGGTAGTCTTTCATAACATCTCGTGTCTCTTCTTCACTGTCTTGTCCATCTTCCGATTTCCAAAGGTCAAAATTTATCTAAAAATATAGATTTATTTAAAAACAAATATGTTTATTCACACGTTACTTTGAAGCAACACTTTCATTCTTAGCTTTGGTGCCTACACGAAACAATGCCTTTTTAAAGTTCAGTAGCTGAACTGCAAAAAATGGAACCTTACAAATTCGATTAGTCCGTATGTACGTCCGTCGATATGACACAATCACTTTATTCCGAAACTACTAATCCGATATTTATAACACAAAAGTAAGTTAAGCCTCAAGGGGGTTGGATTGGATGCTCTTTATAAATTGGCCGGGTAAGAATACACCCTCTACCAATTCCTGACCAATAATGTCACTGTCATTATCATGTACGGAGGATACGGTAGCCAGTGGACTAGCACAATAGGCCTGTCTCCATCATGTACTGAGTATGTCTGTGGCATCATAACTTTCATAACTTTGGACCGATTTTGACCGGTTTTTTTTTTGGTTGAAAGCTAACGTGACCTAGACCTATCTCTGTGCAAGTTACACAAATTGAATCTAATCCCAAAGTAAGTGAACTATATGATTGTGTTATGGCTGTTAGTCAACAATACTAATAAACGGAAATACTTAAATAGATACCAGAATAAATTTCATAAGCACTCAGACCTGGAAATTCAGAATTTAAATGTTCATTCCACTAATGTCAGCTCCTATCAGAAATCCTTTGTGGTTGGTTGTTCGAGTTATGTGTATGCTTGCCCCAAACCAAAGCGAACGAGGCAGTTAAGATGAATCTTAGCTACACATTTGTAGAGGTTTCGTTTAATTTTATTTCCATAAAAAATCTTATTAGCTGTTTAGGCGGAACGAAGTTGAATGCATCAGTTGGTAATAGCAATAAAGGATTACCTTAAGCCACGCCGGTTTCTGTGGCTGAGCAGTTAGCCTTGGCCACCAGGCAGCCTTTTCTTTCTGCATCCATACCTCTACTCTATTTTCAAAAATACGAACAATTGTCCCATCACTTTCGTCTTCATTCTAAAAATCGAAATAATGATGAACTTCACAATTATAATCCATTAAGTATAATATTATAAATGTAAAAAGTCTGTCTTTCTATCACATTTATTTGTTTAAGCTACTAAACTCATTTTGGTTAAAGTTCACATGTAGGAATCGTAACACTTGATGCACTGGTCTCTCTTACACTACGTCTCTCTCACATCTTCTCCTCCTCTCTTCCTCACTCCATCTCTCTCACTCTTCCTCTCTCTGCATACTCAGCATCTTAATGTTTGTATACTTATTGCATGTGTGTAATTCAAATAAGAATTGTTACATTCCTGTTGGTTATCACAGGAAAGTTTTAAAATGGGCAACAATAAACACAGAAGACTAACCAGTTTTCGTAACCCATTTTCTGTTTCGATCACCGAAAATCAGTAAAGACAAAAACTACTCCATAGAAAACTATGATAGAGATTTTAGTAGATTATTGTGCAGCAATGGAATTCACTGTGACCTGCTCTAGAATGTGCAATCCCTTAAAGTCTAGACTTGACAGGCCTTACGTTGAGACATGAGCATTTGAACAGACCTTGGACGGTTGCGCTAAAGTCTACATATTCATACATAGTTATTGTATCATAGTCTCAAGCTGTCAAGTAGACTCAACTTTTTAAACTAAATTAAGAGGGGTAAATTACAATCCACAGAGGTACTACAGGATTGGCTAAGTCTTTACCGTTAACTTAAACAGTAATTAGACTGGCAAAAATTAGATAATACAATCCAGTCTTTACATTTTGAAAATTAGACTAAATGCCTATCACTTATTAAAAAAGTTGAGGGAGCAAACTCCATCAAAAATGTACTAACTGTAGCAGATTCCTTTTCCAGTAAAATTCCAGACATATTTTAAGACAGGTTAGAACTCCTAGAAGATACTAGGGTTTAATAAAACGTAAAGAAGTCTTTAAGGGGTGTTACATTAGATAGTTGTTTCACTACAGAAGTAAAGTAGCATGAATGACTTCATTAACAAATTAACTGGGACTGGGACCAACTAATCAGTTAGATGTTTGTCTCCCATGTAGCTGATAAAATAAATTGTATTTTTTATGAAAGAAGTCAATGAACTAGAATCCTGGATTCCAGTTTTCTGATGGCAAGAGATAACTGTGGCCTATATACACCACAGATGTTTTAGGTGTGAAACAGAAGTGAAGATACCTTTTTTACTCTATCTAATTATATTTCTCAATCAATATTATAAAAAAACTTCTTTACTTAAAAAACCGGGTGTGTCGCAAGATGTAATCAAATCTACCCGCTACCCTAACCTGTACTTTCGTTAGAAATTTAAGTCCCTGATTTTAGAAGAGACATAATCAACACAACCTAAACAGAACTTCAACTCTGTGATGGTAGAGATGTGAAAGAAAAAAAAATATGAATTTCTCCAGTGGAAAAAAAAAACAGTTCTCTACCAGGAGGCGTAACTCAGTAGATATATGTGAAAAAGATGTATTTTTTAGTCACCGTTTTCTGTTGTTAGTCCTTTTCAGCACTGAGACCTTTATTCTATTTTATCTATCTGTCTATATCACAAAAATTCTTAAAAAGCTTACCGATTTCACAGCCGAAAATAAATCTAAATTAAATTCATATTGACTCTCTCCATGGGCACCTATTCCTTTCGATGAGAATTTTATTTTATCATCACAAACACTAACATTAGGCTTCGTTACATTTTTTAAATCAATTTTTAAAGAAATATTTTTATCTGTCTGCGCCCAATATACAAATGGACTGGGGACAACCATAATAAAATCTTGGTAGGACAATCAAGAAGTAGAAAAAACAGCGATTACACGAATAATTGTTCCTTTATCTAAAGTCTAAAGGGCATTTTATATCTGTATATATTAACATTAATTATATGTTAAGGACAGTTGACTGAATAGCACGAAAGAACCGAAATACGAATATTTACAGATTAAGTAGATATCTAATATTTATATAGATTGTAGCATGCGAAAATAATTATGTGAATCCGAAATTCCGACCACCTTCGGCAAAAAATACATCAAATGTCAATTGTCAATTGATCAATTCACATATTAGATAGTAGATACCATGGTCTTTTCGCCTTTCGGTCAGTGAATTTGACAGTTCTCAGCAGTTTAAATTGATTAATTTAATTCTTAAATTGTGTGGAAGGTAGCGCTGCAGTCCTTATTACCATTTTATAAAATTTCATTATTGATATACAGCAACACTGCAATAACAGGGTTGCCAACCGTAAAGTTGAATCGATCCTATTTGTACGATCTTTGATACACTCGACGAAGTTAAAGTCAATCATAAATTGGCGCGTATACATTCCACATACATCCATTCCACAACGCCCTTACTACAGTTTAAATTAATACGATTTTTCCTAGACTTGGTAGTATCATCAATGCTACGGCAATCACAGTATAAAAACAATATACATAAAATTCGCGACCTACGGCTAAATCCTTAAAGCTTTAGCAAACGCTACGGCATTTTCTCAATATCTAACAAAATTATACTTCTTATAAATAGGTAAATTATGTTATGCCTTATCTATTAACCCATTTAATTTATTTAGTATATTTAAACATACTTACCTGCCTTTAATAAATCGATAGGCACAAAGTGAATAAGTCTATCTACAAAAAAGCAATTTTTGCAGGAAATCAAAAATATGGAAACTACTGTTATCGCCACAAAATAAATTCAGTATAAATTGTCAGAAATTATAAAATGTACACTGGCAACACTCATCATCCCTACCTCAGCAACGCTTAGTAATGGGCGGTGGAAGGTTTCGAGTTTGGGCATGAGCGGTGCGACAGGGCATTCAGTGTTCATGCTTCGAATTTGGAACACCTCAAGGACGTTATGCTGTTCTTGACAACTTAATATAAATAGTTACAATATTAATTAATGAATATATTCTGATTTGATAGTGATCGTGATATAAAATATTGGTATAGCTAATAACAGTGAAATGGTAAATAAAGGTGTTACAAGTGACTGTGACTTTTAATATCAGAAGTGTTCAAGATAAGTCCACGCCATCAAAAAAAAAGGGAATGCCCAGGAATCGGTCCCGGCAATGTGCAAAAAGGCGAAAGCGTCGATCAACATCCGAATCAAGTACCACAGCCAGCTCAAGTTCGTCTAAAAGCAGTTTCACAGAGCACCACAAAAAAAAGAAAAAAAGGTGAGGGTCACCAACCGTGAGTCAAAGTGTCATATTATCATCAGTAATTCCCGAATT
>NJDD01005500.1:0-21772 GCA_002245505.1 Calephelis nemesis
AATATTTTTAAACAAATACGACGCCATGTTTGACGTTTTGAAGTTAGTACCGAAGGGCGAAGTTAAACTTGGGGCCGCAGTGGTCTAACTTTAGTACCATAGATAGTCCAAGGACAAACGTCAAACCTCGTTTTGTAATAACGTTTTTAATAGTTCATGGTTTAAACCTGGTACTAAACTCGGTACTATTTTTAGACCTCGTTTTGGAATAAGGCGGGACGTGTTTTATGTGGGTGCAAGCATACACGAATGCACGCTATCCTCCGGCCCAAAATTCCTAAGATATGTTTCCTAAATAGGTAAAAAGTAAGTTACCGTTCACTTGATTTGCTAAAATAACACTGTATGCACTAGTTCGGCGAATCTCCTTTTTTTCTAATTTCTATTATTTCTTTTTAAATTTTTGAAGTGCTTTCATAATTATTCTGATATTCAAGGTTTAGACGAATCCAAAAAGTAAATATCCACCAAATTCTCGAGTTATGCGTTGTAACAAATCCAACTTTGTTTCATTTATGTTTATGTCAAACATAGTTATATGTTAGTTTTACTTTTTTTTTAAGTTAAGTTTCCTTAGGCCCGTTATAAAAATTGGAGTACCTAAAAGTTTAAAATGCTCCCGCATCTGTAACACAAGTAACATCGTGAAGTTGCCTGCTTTAGAAATGTGTTTCTACATTTTCGTTATAGATTTTCTAAAATATATCCTCTCAAGCATGTATATAAGTACACCCACCCATTTCTTTCTAATGGACTATATATCAAGCATGTAGGTAATCATTTTTTGTTTCCTATTTTTGCTGAATTGTCTAGTCATGGCCTGCTTTTGAGTAGCTGCGACTACTCAAAGGAGTAATGATGCATACATTGTACCTTGCTGGGTTGTTTTTAGACTGTTATGAGATCGATGCTGGAGGCTGTTATAGGGTTGATTTTGGAGGTAAGAAGCTGGGCTGGTTTCTGTTGTTGGTTGGTTTTTCAGGAATTTGATCGAGGTTGCTGCGTAAAGGCATCCTCGATCCGCCACCACCAACATATTACACCACACCAGACAACACCACAGCAGCATAATAGCTAATTCGCTGAATATAATTTAAATTAATTAATCGTATATATACATTCAACAAAATATACAACAATTTATATTTTTTTTGTATAAATACTCGTACTATTTTGTTGTTCATCATTTAAAAATATGAATATTTTGAAGTTTTGCCCGTAGCTCACAATGGAAAATATCAAAGACAATGAAATAATTAACTCTTTTTGGAAAACCAATTAAAACATTTCCCCCGTGTTGGTCCGGGCTCCTTTGTAGAATAGACCATCTGCCTTCCTTGCCAGGCAGCTCGTAAAAGGCGAGCATAGGCTTACCATCACTAACACCGTGACATCCGACTAGGTGGTAGAGTTTGGCAGCGACTCGCCCGGATTGGTACCACCGCCTTACCTATTCCTGCCGCCATAACGTCATGACGTGTTCCGGTTCGGAGGGTGTGGTAGCCGGTAAACTTACTTTTGCTCGAGGCCTAACATCCCGATCTCAGGTTGGCAATGCACCATTACCACCTTTGGTGTCTCTAGGCGACGTGAATTTCTTACCATCAGGAAGTCCGTCTGCTTGTTTGCCTTCCTAAAACATAAAAAAAACAAATATGAAATACTTTAAATATCATAAAACGCAAAGATAGCCATAAGACGGTCTTTTCCTTCCACATCATAGTAACATGGAACAACCGTACGCTATGTTTTGTCTTTGGGAAATCTCTGGGGAAAGACATTATGATTAAATCTGTCACTAAAAACAGTCTTATTTGTTTATTCAAGTACCGTGATTTGATTTGTATGTAGCTATTTAAATAAGAATTTTGAACGAACAAAAAAAGAAAGATAAAAAGAAAATACACAATAATCTACATTTTCAAATGAAAAAAAACTTATAGGTACTATTTCATTTTGTGTTTAAAAATACCTACGAATATTTTGAAGTTACAAATAGCCGACGACGGAAAATATCAAATCCAATGAAATAATTAACTCTAAATAGTGCATCAAATATTAAAAAAACTAGCTGCTACGGCGAACTTCGTTTCACCCAGTTAGTTTGTATGGGAAAAATTGAAATGTTGTTTTCCCAGTTTCCTCACAATCGAACTGGATAAAAATATCCTATATCCTTTTCTTGGTATTAAACTACCTCCGCATCAATTTTTAGCTATATTGGTTCAGCCGTTCTTGAGTTAACTAACACCACTTTCTTTTATATATTATATAGATATGAAATACATTAAACATATAAGTTAATATAAAAATATAAAAATCGAGCTCTCTTTCTGTCACATCATAGTAATGACGATGTAGAACAACTTTATGCTATGTTTTGTCTTTGGTGGATCTTTGAGAAAATACTTACATTCTAAAATAATTGATTATAATTAAGTAGTGATTAAATCTGTCATTAACAACATGAAGTTTTATATTTATTCAAGTAACGTGCCTCAATTTGTATGTTGCTATTTAAATTACAATGTTGAACAAACAGAAAAAGAAAGATAAAAAGAAAAGAATTCGTAATTTCCTAACTTCATAAGTCGGCGGCGCCGATTGGCGGCATTCCGGCAGGAGATGAAACGTTATCAAATATTACGGCACGAACAAATTTTTACGGAAATTTTTTCTGCTGATTGCCAGGAAGTGTTATTTTACTTACGAAAACAGGAAAAGCTGAGATGAAATCTTAAATCAAGTATGTTTAGGGCCTTACGTAATCACGGGTTCAGAATATTAATTCATAGAATCTATACTTGTTATCGTCGGCACTAGCTGGAATTCCAATGTTCCAAATATACTTTATCTTCACTACATAGTATAAAACAAAGTCGCTTTCTCTGTCCCTATGTCCCTTTGTATGCTTAAATCTTTGAAACTACGCAACGGATTTTGATGCGTTTTTTTAATAGATAAAGTGATTGAAGATAATGGTTTATATGTATAATTATTTATAACCTTGCATAGCCGGGGCGGGCTGCTAGTTAGTTATAAAGTCCTGATGATGCTGTAAAACGGGAAACCGGTTGGCAATAGAGTAACATAAAGTATTAAATAAAATGTATAGGGGAAATGTACAAGTGTTTACTTAAAAAAAGTGCGTATATTAGTTCATATTTCATTATTCTTTTTTCTACATAAGTAAATATGGATAAGTGGTGGGTCATCCATATGGGTGAGAGAGTGAGTAAGGGGGTTCGTAGGACATGACGTGTTCAAGACTACCATTTATCTTACCTTCCATTATGTAAAAGGATAATCATAATTGAATTAAGGCGATAGGAATAATTAAGACGGTGTTACTAATCAAAGCGTGCTGCTGCTGAGCAGTCGAACAGAAATGTCGTGAGTAAGTATCTTCACGCCCATATCCCGAAGGGGTGGGCAGAGGCACAACTAAGGCACCCATGATTAGCCGAAGACACTGGGTCCCACAATGTGATAGGTGGCTAGCCTATCACCAATCGGACACACATTCAATCTCGAGAAACATTTTTTTATTAGAAAATAACTACGGTATTTTTTTTTTTAATTCTGTTATCGATTTTTTTTATAATATTGGAAGGCAAACAAGCAGACGGTTTTCCTGATGATAAGAAATTCACGTCGCCTAGAGACACCAAAGATGGTAATGATGCGTTGCCAATCTGAGGCCGGGATGTAAGGCCTCGAGCAAAAGTCAGTTTACCGGCTACCTTACCCTCCAACCGGAACACGTCAACAGCAAGCACTGACGTTATGGCGGCAGGAATAGGTAAGACGGTGGTACCAATCCGGGCGAGTCGCTGCGAAACTCTACCACCTAGTAAGACGTCACGAACGTAGTTATTTTTATTTAGTAATTTTTATTTTATTGCTGGTATGATTTAATTTAATAATCTTAAAAGTAAATATCTTTAAAGCTAGAATAAGAGTCGAGTGAGAGTAAATATAACTGAAGTTGAAGAAGTTGAAGTTAATTAGCCGAAATGGTGGCGATGCAAAGAACGAAGACTATTCCTTACCTGGAATTTGTCGAGTTTTTAGGGTTGCTAGAATTTAGTCTTAAAATATATAACTTTCAATTACTTCTATGTATCTTACTCTTTGTTTATTCTAGCTTAAGGTATCTTTACACTCGTATCCCTGAAAAGATAGGTAGATACAACCAGGGCACCCACGACTGGACGAAGACACTAAGTCCCCTAATGTGATCGGCGGCAAGCCTATCGTCAACCGGGCACATATCCAAACCCGGGTATCGTTGTTTTTATTGTTCGATAATTGCAAAAGCACATGTTATTTTTATTGCCGACCTAGGGTTCAAACCCCGGACCTCATGAAGTCAAGTCACACACCGAACGAATAGACCACAGACGCGATTATCCCAGTATGTATAACTATAGCAAGCATAAATTAGCACTTCCGGTACACGCTTATTCCCAGAATACCTTCTTTTCTCTCTTTTGTTTATCTATTCTAAGCAATACGAAAAACGAAACCTGGTTAATAATATTTCACCACCATAAACTACGGTTCAATGCGTCTAATAGTCAAAGCAATATCAAATTCTCCGTAACGGTTCACCCTGTCCCACCCGCCATTCACCGAAAATTGCCGAACAAAAACCGGATTAATCCGGTTATCGGTGGCTGCTAATAATAATAGTGTCGCCAGTAATCCGCCATGATGGATGACAGCACCCACCCCTTTTAATTGCCAGCGTGAATATACGGACGTCAGTCACGGAGAATTTTCGATTTATATTATAATTTCAGATCAGTTTTGGACGGCCATCATTGGGGAGACCTGTACGCTATTATAGTTCTTATTATTGATAGTTAGATGTGAATATTGTTTGAAATACTTTAGTAATTATAAGCAATATCCTATATTCTTTGTGGAAGTTTAATTATGGTTTCGTCACGTGAGTATTTTGACTGCAATCGGCTGTGTTGATTAATGGGGGAAGAGAAAAGGAAGAAAACATGGATTGGGGATTTAAAATAAGAAAATAAGACAAGCCCGCTGAGTTTCTTGCCGGATCTTCTCAGTGTGCGGTCTCGTTCCGATCCGGTGGTAGATTTATTACCTATTGTATAGACGCGTCACGGGTCCCCCTCTTGTAGATTTACGTGAACTAAAGATTTTTTTATTGTTATTGTATTATTTAGCAATTAATAAATATGTCCATGTTCGTGATACTCTGGAGTTTAGCAATCTCGTTATTTAAAGGGTTAGCGTACTTACGCTCCTAGCTCCACAGATTATATTAAAGGCTAAGGTTTGATTCTCCATAAAAATAGGCATTTAGGCAAATAGCCATTTTTTCATGATTAAAAAAGGGTTTTGTACAGAGACATGTCAAGCGCATTGTATCCAATCACACTCTTGGCTCATTTAATACATTAGATATTGCGGCAAACTTTGCTTCTCCCGTTCAGTTTGTATGGGAAAACATAAAATGTGTCTCCTAGTTTCCTCGCTGTTGACCAAGGTAAAATGTGCCCTATGTTCTTTTCCTGGTTCTAAGACCTCCCTGTCAGTTTTCAGTTAAATCGGTTAGTCGGTTCTTGAGTTATAATTAGTGTAACTAACACGACTTTCTTTTAAAGATTAAAGAAAACACTTGAATTAAAATGCTCAATAAAGATACTAAAGTTCCCGTCACGAGAAGCTATAAATTATGTAAACAAACATCTTTTACCAAGTAATTATTTTTACTTCGAGACAATAATGAACTGACCATATTCAATCGAAATAAAAATATAGACGGGTTATATGAAAGTAACAACCTACTTAATTTAGTCGGATCATATCTAACGACTGACGTTTGAGTGTCTTGGTGCGGGGACGCGCCGGTCGCCGGGAATGCAAACCTTTTTGAAATAAACGCGTCATTCGAGTTTTGAATTTTTCATTGCTTTGTTAAAATCGCGGATTTGGTTGTTATTGTTATTTTTTTTATCTTTTCGTTATCACTTTGTTATTGTTGTTAGTTTTGTTAATTGTTGCCTTAATTTTAATTTTTTTTATCCATTATTTGTTATTGTGTATTAACGTATAATGAAGCCAGTACCCAGTACACCTAAGGAAATCAATTTGCCACGAAAAAAATGTCAAAACATACGTTATTTATTATACATATTTAAATTATTAATTAATTGAATTTATAATTAAATATTTAAAAAAAAACTTTTATCTTTGAACCAAATGTTGTTAACTCCCGAACGTTTGTTTACATAATTTATAGCTTCTCGTGACGGGAACTATATACCTAAATTCATGTGAACTAACTGACATATTTTTGCGCCAGATTGGTATTTGGACATGAAAAAATTTTCTGAACTAGACCTACACTTTTTTGGTGTAGTCTAATTTCTCACACACTAACATTGTATCCCGTTTGTTTCGTCCACATTTCATTAGCAAATGTTACATATCTTCAACCTTAAATATTAGGTGACTCTTTTTGATATTAAATAGGTACTAGCTGACCCGTCAAACTTCGTCTAGCTGGACATTAATATCTGCTAACAGTAAGTATGGAAAAGAATAAGTATTATTTTTCCCATTGTTCCTGCAATTTTCTTTATCGGAACCCTCTTTTGACAATAACAATCCGTTCGGCTGTGATGCAATGAATAAGGGAAATGGGGATACATAGAAGCAAAATCCTTACTCCGAGACGTCAATTACCTTTTAATTAGTAATTAAATCGATATTTCATTTACAAAATTATGTGTAAATGATTGAGTAAATGTTAATTGACGTCTCTGAGCGCAGTATATGTATATATATGATAGTAGTAAAAGCTTTGGACTAAATTTTTTTGTCTTATCCCATTAAAGAACGTTAGGCGTTAATTTGTTTGTTGAAAGATTATCTTGTAATACTATGTAAAAGTGAAGGTACTCGGTGAGATCTAGGTAACATCGCCTCAGGATCGCTTCTGTGGTCTAGCGGGCCAGGTGTTGGACTTGACTGCATGAGGTCCCGGGTTCGATTCCCGGGTCGGGCAACAAAAAGATAATTTGCTTTTTCTCATTTACTAATTTGAAAAAACGTTGCTCGGGATTGGATACGTGTCCGGTTGGTGATAGACTTGCCATCTATCACGTTGTGGGACTCAGTGTCTTCAGCTAGTCGTGGGTACCCTGGTTGTGGCTCTGCCTAACTCTCCGGGGATATGGGCGTGAACATACTTCTTTTTAGTTTTTTACTCGGATTTACTTTTTAGTTTACTTTGATGTCACATTATCCATAACGGTAAGTTTATGTAAAATGAATAATGGAAGTAGAGGAAGTTAGGCAAGCGAAGAACACTTGAAATTTACTCTCTGCTTACGACGCAAGGCACTCTGTATGAAAATACATAATATGTGCGTGATAGCTAGTAACATTTTGCCATAGAGTTAAATGAAAAATAGAGTTCAATAACGTAATGTATATTTGTATAGAGTATCAAATCTGATTACAAGGCAGGTACAATCAATGCGTCGTGCTAGCAAGTCCTCATTAATGTCTGCCGCACACATTCCCTTGTCTATTTAATAAGTCACTAATGATGCCTTTTTGCAGTGACGAGGCCGGCATTAAACTCATACCGCCCATTGTTATCGGAAATTGAAAACGGCAGTTCCCGTTCAATATTTCAATGAGGATAGTTCAGTGCGTGTTTTACGGTGTAAGTCTTTTTCATACCTCTTTTTTTTGACAGTATACAGAGGTATGAAAAAGACTCACGAATATTGCAATGGCGAAAATTGACTGAATCGTTGGTCGATGGACCACGACCGCGATGGCCAGGTTCGACTCCCGATAGTAGCAAATTGTGTCATATAATTGTGTTATGTTTAACACATAGTATAACGTCTAGATTTCTGTGTTTTTGAGACTGATTGTGTTTAATCAAATTTCTCCAGCATCTATTTAATTATTGGTATTGCTGAGTACCACCCATTACACAATCATAAATTTGCTTACTTTGAGGTTCGATCCAATGTAATTTGTCCGGACATATTCATTGATTTTATTTGTAAGGTATCCATTTAGGATTATTGTAACTGTTTTGCTTAAAACAATAAAGCTGATTTTGATAAAACTCATAAGTAATATAGTTTTCAGAATAAGCTAAGTTATTTAGTACAATAACCCAGACTGCAATTTATATGCAGATAAATAGATAATAAGTAATTTCTTGCTAGAAGGCTATTTTTTATCACGATATCTAAACGCATTTTTACAGAAAAGCGAAAGAACTTTAATATTAAGGCGTAGCTCCTTGCAAGATTTAACATGTTCGTACATGATGCAGATTACAATTTGTATGTCATTTACTTCTTTTGTAATTATTAGTTGTCGAGTGTTAATATAAATCAACTCTAGGTTGAAAAGATGAAACTCAAGGATATCGTTCAAAATATGTTGTTTTGGTATTGGAGGACAACGAAATAATATTTGAATGTAAGGAAAATGTAAGAAACAAAGTAACTAAATCATAAATTCCTTAGAGTAGTAGAAAGTATAAAATGCTTGTTTGCCTTCCAACGTCATAAAAAAGTCCGCCAGCCAAACATAAGTATTTCTCTGTTCAAGAGTAAGAATAAATACAATTTATTAATATCACTTATACTTTTCGTAATAATTAATAAATTGTGTTTAGAATGGAATTCCACCAAGCAGCGACGATTAGAAGTATAGGAAGCATAAAACATTAACCGTGGCAGTTTGATGTTTTCTTTAACAAGTAAGTAAAGGTGATAGCGTATTTTTTTCTGAAAATGTATTTTACTAAATATTGCCACTAGACTATTCCCTTAAGTAGTTTGTTCGCGAGCCGAGAGCTTTGTTTCGTTTTCAAATGAAGCCGTGCCAACTTTGTAACGGTTCAAGACTTGCCTTCGATTGCTCTTCTCTTTCGAGTGCTATTTCTTTTCTTTTCTTTCGTATTTGTTTAACTTGGAGTGGTTTGTTCGTTGAAACTATAGAAACAGATTATTTAAGACTTAAATATTTGGTATTAACGTCTTTAATTGCTTGGGAAAACTAAGTTTTCAATAGCACCAGACACGAATGAGGTTCGTGTTTCGTATAATTTACTCAGGATTATTATATTTTAAGGATTCATTATAATAAAGGACACAAAAATATAAAATATACGAACGTTCCCTAAAAATTGGTTTATCTTCGACAAGAAATGTACTGAGGTAGATTTTTAGGCCAAAACGGTGTTCTTACTAATGCCATCAAACGCAAACCATCTTACCACAAAAAAAGTTTAAACACTCGTCGAACACTTTTTTTACTAATCACTGTCTACAATTTGATTTTCAACCAATAACGTGCTGCCCGCATCTGTGTGAGGTCATCATCATCATTGGTAAGCTGACAATTCAAAACAATGTTTAACTCAACACGTATCTAATTTTTTTTGTATTAGAGCGTATAATATTTAACAGTAGCTTTCGTTTTTAGTGCGGCGAATTCAAGGTGATAGGCCAGTAACGTAACATTAACGTCTTTGGCGTCTTCTGTAGAAATTGGGAGAAAATACAGAGCTTGCATTATCGCAGAGGAATAGAAAATAATTAGGTACACAAGTTGATTAAAAATGTTAGTTGACAAGAATAACATGCTCCTAGAAACACATTGTTATATAAGCTGTGACCATTTCTATTTATTCCAGTCACTGTTTTAGTATTTCCATGTGCTAGTATCATTGAGTGGCAACCATTCCAAAAATGTATCATCACGTCCATATCCCCAAAGAGGTAGGGAGAGGCACAACCAGGGCATCCACGATTAGCCGAAGACAATAAAACCCATAATGTGATAGGTACCAAGCTCATCGCCAACTCACACATTCAATCCCGAGCAACATTTTTTTGATAGAAAATTGGAAAAATCGCATTTTTCTTTTTGTTGACCGACCTGGGAATCGAACCCGGGACCTCATAAAGTCAAGTCTAACATCTGGACCGCTAGACCATAGAGGCGTTTATAACCCATTAGACAAGCAAATTATTTACTTACTTTGGGCTTAGATTATTTTTTTGGAATATTAAATTATTATTCAATCAATTAGTAGGCAGTAGCAGTAGCAGTAGGTAATCAAGTTTTAGATGTTCAAACACACCCAACCAAATAAGTAGTGAATGTTAAACTAAACTAAACTAAAAATTCTTGTGTTCGAAGTTGGTTTGAAAACACATTTTAAAGTTATATTAACATTTTAAGTTATACATGTACCAAGAAATAAACAAACAAATCAGTAATTGTTCATAAACTTTATACTTGTGTTATGGGTATCAGACACCGATACTAATATGTATAAATACTTAAATAGACACTGAAATTAATTTTATGTATACTCATATATATATATATATATATATACAGGGTGTATTTGACACCGTAACGAAAACTTCTGTGGTAGCTTAGATACATATCAGCCATCAAAATTCCGTTAACAGTTTTTGTCGGAAAAAAGTAGTTAAATATTTAGCAGTTTTTCAGCCCGCAATGTATAGCGAACAAAGTGTATGCATTAAGCCGCGCGTTGCGAGTTCTAGATGCTGACCTAATACCCTGTTATATTACATTGCTGCTTTAAGTAAAAATGTGTTATTTATTAGATTTTAAATAAAAATCGATTTGCGTTAGACTGTAATAATGAAATAATAGTAAATTAAATAAAAAAAATACAAAAAATTTTGAAAAAATCATGAAATTTCCGACACGAAATTCCAAGTACATATGCATGTCTATCATGTACAGAATCCATGGTTTCATTTTTCGGTACGCTGTCATTTACACGGTGTATATATATATATATATATATATACAGACATTTAAATGTTCATTACACAAATTACTGCCTCTATCGGGAATGGAACCCGACCCTAACGGTTAATCGGTCGCGTTAGGTATGTGCGGTAAAACTTCGACCAACGAGGCGGTCAAACACTTCAGTTGTTTATTTTTCGAGTATTATTATTATTTAATTAATAAAATAATTAAATCTCAATTTCTATCTATTATTAAGAAAGTCGTGTTAGTTACACTATTTATAACTCAGAAGGTCTTATGCGATTTTGCTAAAAATTGATGGAGATATAGCGAAGAACCAGATAACGGATACAGGATACTTTTTTCCTGTTCGACTTTGAGGAAACTAGGGAAATCAGCATTTTAATTTTGCCCATTCAAATTAAACGGGTAGAATGAAGTTCACCGGAACAGCTGGTATTCCATAAATAGATACAGTTTAAAAAAAGACACAATACTTCCAATTTCATGGTATTTATAGAAGTACACAAACAAAAGTACACAACACAAATGTCCACGACAAAATGTAAATTGTAAAGGTTTTCTGCGATCTAGTCCGGTGGTCGATGTTCTGGCTACGGTCCAATGCCTTCTTCGTTTTCAGCCATTGTACCCACTGCGCTCTACGGCGCTATTGTGCTACGCCGTAGAATGTGCTACGAAATATCAGCTGAGAAACCTACCTGTCCATTATATTGATTGCGCTTTGTTTAATTAAAAATGTACCGCGGTAGATTAGTAGTTGTTACGATTAGTATTAAAGTATGAGGACTTCGAATCCATAAATGCATGTATTTTGATGACATTAGCCGAAATGAACTTGCTTTTTAACCGAATCCGAAAACATGTAATATATATTTATAACAATTTTATTATTCTTATGGATTTTTTTGATGAAGGTTATTTTTTCAGAAGTAGGTTATGACTTAAAAGTGCATAAAAAACCAACCAGTGGTGTCACTTCGATTTAGTAGTAAAATTGAAGCCAGTTTTTTTAATTTTACTGCGCTTAAAGTGTTTACTTTGCTATTAGTTCGCGCTTTCATGTTTTTATTGTATTATGTGTGTGCACACAATCACAATAGGGAATGCTACGTCGAGCCGCTTCCAATTCCACAAAGGCGTTCGCCAGGGCTGTGTGATCTCTCCAGTCCTCTTTAACATATACGGGGAATATATCACGCGCAAAACCCTAGAGGATTGGGAAGGTGGCGTTAAAAAAAATGGGGTTAAAATATCCAACCTTCGGTATGCGGATGACACCACTTTGTTCGCGTCTTCTGAGGCGGAAATGGCGGATCTTCTTAAACGCCTGGAGACAACCAGCTTAAAAATCGGTCTAGCTATAAACAAATCCAAGACCAAACTCATGGTGATCGACCGTTTTGATACCATTCAGCGCACTAACATTCTGCAGGAATATGAGACCGTGAATCAGTTCCAGTACTTGGGGTCGACGATAACGAGCAATGGGAATAGCGAGCCGGAAATAAGAAGACGCATTGGCATGGCAAAACCTGCTGTGGCAGAACTTAACAAAGTCTGGAAAGACAGAAATATCACACATCGAACCAAAGCACATCTTGTTCGCACGCTTGTCTTTCCCATCGCCCTCTACGGTGTCGAGACGTGGACAATCAAGGCGGCCGATAGAAAGAGAATCGACGCCTTTGAAATGTGGTGCTGGCGCCGAGTGCTGAGAATACCATGGACAGCCCACCGCACAAACGTCTCGATACTCAAACAGCTGAAGCTGGAGAAGACACAGCGTCTGTCTGCGACCTGCCTGCAACGCATAATGCAGTACTTCGGCCACGTTGCACGCAGGGATGGCAACAATTTGGAGCGCCTGATAGTGACAGGCAAGGTGGAGGGGAAAAGACCTAGAGGACGAAGTCCTAATCGGTGGTCGGACCAAATCTCCAAACAGCTGGAGATGCCCGTCAGCGCTGCGCTTCACCAAGCGACGGAACGCAACCGATGGAAGCAGCTGGTAGACAGGGTCAAAAGGAGTCACGATCCTCAGCAGTGAGGGAATCGATTGGAGAGAGAGATGTGTGTGCAATAAAAAGTAATTTTGTTTAGTGATTTATATTTGCAGATAAGTAGTCAGCTGACCTCACGGTATGGGACATCCTTCGACCAGTAAGTACATGTAAAGAAGTAACAAACTAGGCGAGTCGACAAGTTCCTTTGCTACAAAACTCAACACTCAACAAAACTGCTACAAAACAGATTGAGTGACAAATCTGACTGGTTTCTTTAGCTGAATAATCCAACAATCTGTGAAATTTTGTGTTTACCACCACAAGTATATAGTGATAAAATTCTGTTACCTAGTCTGTTTGCACTAGCGGAATAATCATTTACCTAAATTACTTGTTTTCTATCAAAGGATGATGGGATCGTCTATTCCTAACGCATTATTGTTTTAAACATAGGAGTATTTCAGTAATTATTAAAATAACTTTTAACTACAGTAAAACAGTGTTTCGTACCATTTTATGCAACTTTTAATTAATTATGTAACTAAATCACTTTTGATTCTTTCATTATACCAACTAAAAGCTTTGGACACAAACTACAAAGTTTGCTTTATCAATTTAGTTTAGAGATGTGACGACTCTTTAACTCGCCAAGGTAGGTTTTAACTAGGCAGCGGGTTATTAATTTTTAGCCGCCGCTTTTTAGCTAAGGTAGTTTTTTTGTCAAACCAATACAAATTTGTAAGAAACTAAGCGACTAAAATTACTTTTACATTGACCTTATTGAAATTAGTTGTTTTTTAATGTTGTACCTATTAGCGGCCTGTCCCGGCTTCATAAATACATATAAACCTTCTTCTTCAACTACTTCATCTATTAAAAAAACCACATTAAAATCTGTTTTGTAGTTTTAAAGATTTAAGCATACAAAGAGATATAGAGACAGAGGAAGCGACTTTGTTATTTGCTATGTATTATTTAAGGGCAAGTAAACAACCTAAAACATGGATGACATTTGTTATGGTAAGAAATACTTAAGCTTATAGACACCAAAAGATTTGAGAGTAGATTTAAAACTTCACCTTCCAAGCTACAACAAGACAGTGGCGAGACGTTATAGCTGTAGTAAAAAGTACGTACAAAACAGTTTCATCGCAAAACTCTTCTCGCAAATGTTTCAAATATTGATTCGCCAGAAATAAACAAATCAAAACAAAAATGATTCAATATCTCGCTCAAGCAAAGAATTTTTGCAAGAGCAATCAATCAGCTTGTACTCCTGCCGCTTAGTGGGGACTCGGAGCGAATATCTAATTTTATTTGTTAAGTCCTCCCCCCTTTCCACCCACGGCTACCGCGCAGGCGTCGAACACCCTAAATCCTAGCGGACGTTTTGATGGATCACCCTTAATGACAAGCACTGAAGGGGCGACTTAGGGATGGCAACAATATCGACATAATATAATTTGTATCGATATCTCAAATTAATTTTTATTACAAAATCTATGCCCAAATGTTGATTATTGGAAATTATACCTATAACCTAAGATATTTCAAGTTAAGATATATTTATCAACCTAGATATGATATCTATACATAGAATTTTGAAAGCTATTGGCAATTTACAGTAATATTTCTTGGAAAGTAAGTAATAGCTTTATTTGGCAAATATTTCTTAAACCTATCTTTATCACCTTCGTGGAACGGTGGTGGTAGGGATAGTCCGGTGTTAGACACGACTTCTCGAGGCCCTGTCTTATTCTCCCGTCGCGAGGTTCCGGGTCAGCCAATTAAAGAAAATGTTTATTTTTTAATTTTGTAAGATAAGCAGCGTCGCCTAAATATTGGATAACTTCTCAGTTTGCCTCGCTTGCCTCTTATAACACAGCGTGGGTTTGCCTCATAAGATATTGTGGGACTTGTTATTTGTCTATTTGTGGATATCCGGGTTGCACTTAGGCCTACATCTTCGAAAATACTGGCAGACACTTTTTTTTTGAAATGTCGTAATTTTCAAATTCATACCTTTATTTCGACTACATATTTATGCACCGAAGAAAAACACAGTACCTATGAGCACGGTGAAATTTTGTTGGTATCGTTGTAAATAAATGTCAATTTATCTGTGCCGCAGCCTACTGCATCCAATTTTTATCTAGCTATTTACATACAGTATTATAATAACATATGATAATCCCAAAATTAAAAATATTCAATAACCCCTGGCAGAACCTGTATGTAATGTAACTAAGAACCATCTTGTTCACGTCAACTTTCAAACGAAAAAAATCCGCATCTAAATCTGTCCGTCCATTCAAACGTTATAGTGCCATAGACACGCACACACATCAAATAAACACAATGCCGTAATTTTTAGATCCATCTAACAGTTACCAATTTATTAATCAGGTCTTTTGTCTTCGTTTTTAGAGAATATCAACAAATCTGGTTAAGATGAATCTAATAATTTCAACATAGTTTATCAGCAGGCATTATATGATTACCAGGACTCATTACTGTTTTAACTGTTAGATCTCATACATGTTTAAAAGTAAATTGAATGTGGGTAAATATGTGTATTTACTCAGAGTGCGTCTAACACCCATTCCAATGTTTTCAAATGAGCTTGCAAACAAGCTGCAAATGAACTGATGACCTAGAACACCTGGAACTATAACTATAAAACCGTCTCGATCACATCAACCTTCAATAAAAAAACGCACCTAAATCCGCCTACCCGCTGAAGAACTACAATGCCACAGACATAAAGACAGACACACACAGAGAAAAAGATACACGTTAAACAATTTAAACTTTGTCAACATCAAACATTATACCACCCCTCGTTTTGGATGGAGGGCAAAAAATAGTTCAGCAAATATATAATTTTTTACAATATTCCTTCCTTGTGAACGAAAATAACCAAAAACATATTTATGCACAAAGTACATCAAATAGGTATAATATGTAGAAAAACATCTCGTCGTTTATGTTGTAGTTCTGTTATTAAAATTCTTCCTATTACCTGGATATCAGAAAAGGTAAAAATAAAAAACACCGGAGACGTAATCAACACATCAAAACTGTATGTGAAATGTTGCCTGCGTATTAATATTTGCGTATTAATAGTAGCGAATGAATAAATGAACCTTTATTAAAAAAAACGTATCTTCACGCCCTTATCCCCCAAGAAGTAGGCAGAGGCACAACCAAGACTAGCCGAAGTCACTAGGTCCAACAATGTGATAGGTGGCAAGCCTATCGCCAACCGGGCACATATCCAATCAAGATCAACAATTTTTTTTGTTAGAAAAAAATAATTAAATTTTTTTTAAAAAAAAAATTTAATTTTTTTTGTTAGAAAATTGGAAGAACCAAATGTTGCCCGACCTGGGATTTGAACCCGGGACCTCACGTAGTCAAGTCCAACACCTAGACCGCTCGACCACAGAGGCGACTATTATCTTATTGTCTTGATTAAAGTCTTAAGATTAAAGATTAAAGTCACGTGAAAGAAGGATTTATAAAAATTCGACTTTGTATCCTAAGTTCTATTTGTGAGGTTATATTTCCAAAAAAGCACGCTTCTTTTGCCAAATATTTCCAAAACGGATTTTGGCACGGAAATCCGTTTGTAATTTTGGAGTTATATGAAGGTCAGAAAACCCGATTGTAGGGTCTATGTTAAAAAAATAGCGGTTGTCTGTAAAGTCAATTTACTGACGATTGTTAAAAGTGACAACGTCATATTGTGCCTATTTGTCGCTCGTACCGTGCTCTCGCTTGCACTTCAAGGCTTAAATGGAACGCCTCAGAGGTGTAACGCCTCCATCGAATTATAACATCGCGTCAAAAAAGTTAGTTAAATAATAAATTTATTGATTGTTAAAAACATCGACAACAACAAACGCACACCACTACCGCTAGCATGCGCGCCCTCCGTTATATGAACAGTACTTGCAACAATTGTATTAGACATTAGTGATTCTGCGCCCGCTTTTATTGTGGTATCCTTTTTAAACCGGCGTCGGAGAGGTGTTGTAAGTTTTAATTGTCTTTGCAGGGAGAGCAGCCATTGATTCTCGTCAATCCATTGGTATTATGTAAAGATACAGCCGATGGGTAACAAACCTTCTTGTACACTTCATACAAAACTTGTTTTGTTTTATTTTCATGTTCTCTCAATTCTTTAATTGATATATTTTGTTTTTTGGTTACATGTTATATACATGCTACTTACATAAAAAATCTGGATTTTCTGTATATAGCAAAAATCTGGATGCATTGAAGATAGTCTAAAAAAGCAATTTAATAATTTTATTTGATTTAAGTATGGATTTCCGCAAAGTAACGGCTCCTTTAATCATTACAATTAAATTTTCTTTTTTATGGCAAAAGTCAACGAATCTCCTGATGGAATCTGGCATAGATAATCTTTAGGCAAATGTGCAAATCTACCAGCTACCCTAACTTTTGAAGAGGAGCATACGAATATCATTATGGTGTCTAGAATAGATATGGCGGTGGATCGCTATTCAAAATTCAAAATTAAACCTTCACTTTTGTATATATTAGTTCGTAGTTTCGTGCAAACTTTTATCCCTGTCGTAGTAAGTATATTAAGTATATAAAAAAATAGTCTATGTTTGAACTCGGGTTTTCAACTATATGCATATCAAATTACTGTCAAATCCATCTAACGGTTTAGCCGTGAAGGTGTAACAGACAGAGAAACAGCCACACTTTTGCATTTATAATATTATTTTTTGGAACTAGTATGGATAAGGACTAGTATGGATAATTCATACATAAATATTATAAAACTGTTGAGTATAATAAGCTGTATTCCCTCATAGCAACTTGTAAGTAAGGAGTCTTTCAGAAGACAGACTTACTTCTTTCATATCGGCAATGTAACAGTGAGATTTCTGGTTACTCAGTTATGTCGCCATCAGGACAAATGGTCGTTTACTTCCGTTCCATGAATTTCTGAGTTCTTTAATTTTTTGAGAGTCAGCTTTCGACTTAGCTATTAAGCGATATAACAAAAAAAGGATCTTCACGCCCATATCCCCGAAGAGGTAGGCAGAGGCACAACCAGGGCACCCACGATCAGCCGAAGACACTAAGTCCCATAATGTGATAAGTGGCAAAAGCCTATCGTAAACCGGGCACATCTCCAATCCCGACCAACATTGTTTTTTATTAGAAAATTGGAAAAATCCAATTGTATAACACAAGCACAATAAAGGCTTGCCACCTATCACATTATGGGACTTAGTGTCTTCGGCTATTTGTGGGTGCCTTGGTTGTGCCTCTGCCTACCTCTTCGGGGATATGGGCGTGTAGATACTTACTTACTTACTTACAATCTTAGGCCTGCCACATACATTTGAAATTCCCTTAAAAATCCACTCAAATTCCGTACTGCATTTCAGGGTCTGGGTGTTTTTTAAATTTATTCTGGTATCTATTTAAGTATTTCTATGTATTAGAATCGTTGACTAACACCCATAACACAAGCATATAATTTGCTTACTTTGGGGTTAGATTCAATTTGTGTAACTTGTCCAGGGATATCTATTTATTTACTAGCTGTCCCGGTGAACTTCGTTCCACCCGTTCAGTTTGTATGGGAAAAATAAAGTATTTTTCTTCTCATTTTCCCTGCAATTTTCCCAGTTTTTCTTTTTATCAGAACCTTCTCCTGACAATAAATAATACAAATAAAAAGAATCAGCCAAATCGGTCCAGTCGTTCGGAAGTTATGCGCTTACCAACACATTTAGCGATTCATTTTTATATAATGGATTTATTATGTTTGTCAAGTTACAAGTATGCAGCAGTTGGTCTATCAGCCTATCTTGCTCGGTACGTATCTATGACTAGACTACAATTAAAGTACCACTTAAAAGAACGATTGCACCCCAATCGATATAGCCATAATTGCAACGGACTGATGCAGCGATATCGTGACTCCTTCCATTAGTACCGGACTGTTCGTGTTCCACCAAATGTACCTACTGAGATACACAGAGATAATACTGAAATTAACTTAATGTTTGAGCAATTTCAAATAGAGACATTTGTAGGGTTCTTGGTAATAAATAAGCTTAGTAAAATGCAAAAAAAACTAATTCTAATTTCATACTACATCACTAAGGTGAAAAACAAAGATATGCTTTATTTTGTGTAGTTCTCCGGTATAAAGTGTAGTTCGGGTCTGCATAGTAGACCATCTATAATAGATCATCTTCCTGCCAGGCAGCTTGTAAGAGGCGAGCTCTGATCAAATTGGTCCAACAAGGTACTAACGAAACTGGTAGTAGTAGAGTGCTCTGGAGCCACATGTCTGGTAGGGATCCATCAACTAACCTATTCCTGCTACCATAGTGACACTGTTTTGCTCCGGTCTAGAGAGCAGGGTTGAAGTCAACCCTGCTCTCTCTTAGGCCTAATGTGCAAGTTCACGTTAGGCCTTACACCCCGGCCACATGACAGCGACGCATCCACAACATCTATGGTGTCTATAGGCCACGCTCGTCTCTTGCCATCATAACCTTACTTCGTGAAGTCAAGTCCAACACCAGACCACTACGTGGTATATGTATAGGGGATGTAAAAAGAAACAAAAATTTACCGAAGAAATAATATTTTTGGAGTCCGCGCGTTACCTAACAATCGAAGGTGTCAATGTAGTATTTCCCGATGTAACGAATTAAATGTCATTCGTGAATGTGTTGCTTACCAGAGATAGAAATTTTATTCTTAACTATCTTTAAATGTAATATAACAGTAACAAGTACTGACGCTCAATCAAGCAAAAGTGAATCTTGTCGTAGCGCTCTACCACTTTTAACATTAGCAAAATCTATTAGTAAAATAACAGTTCATACTGTTTAGTGATGCAATTTGTTTATTACTTCTACTTTTTTTAATATGTAAAATAATAACAACTAGTAGTCGCCCATTGGTCGAAATCCGACCATAACATGTCTTTTTGATGAGAATGTCGTCTGCATTTATAAAGCCAACTACTTTGTTTCCAAACTTTATCCTACTATTATATATTAAATGCGAAAGTTTGTATGTTTGTTTCTTACTCCACCACGCAAAAACTGTTGAATCGATTTTCATGAAATTTGGCACACACACATAAAGGGTAACTTGGTTTAACACATAGGATGGTTATGTCAAAAAAAATATGTTTATTATGTTTCTGTGGAACCATCAACTACGCGAGCGATGCCGCGGGCAACAGCTAGTCATCAATATATTTGTTTGTGTGTGTCAAATGCGTGGTAATATGTGTAATGTTTTGCTTATTGATTTAATGCACTTTATGAGCATTATTATTGAAAAATATAAACGTTCTGCACTTCTCCTACGCATAAACTATAAGTGTGCCAAATTTCATACTCCCCCGTCAGCGCAATTTTCGTAAAAAGTGATCCGAAGTTATTGCTTCACGTACTAGTATTATGATGTACCTACAACTTAAGTGGTAAAATAAAATGTCTGAAATGAAATTCCATGAAACAGCGACGATGAGAAGAATAGAAACAATAGTATCCATATTATAAACTATATGATATGGTCTTCCAAAACAACTGTTAATTTTTTAGACAATTTTCAATACGTCTTATAAAGGTCAACTATACAAAAAAAACTTTTGGATTTCAATGTTGTTGTGCATTTTCTCATTTGAATTAACCATAGAAATGATAATACAAGTAATACTTAGGTAATACTTGTATTATCATATCTAAGGAATTAACACACACCGAGTATCAAATAGTACGTCAAGTAGGTACGTCTTTTAAGGATCGAGTATTTTTGAAGTGAAAACTTCTTTGTTGGCGTTGCGCACTTTTTTTGAATGGGTAAAAACTTTGAAGTCGCGTCAGGACACGTGACTCGAAATTTCGTAAGACGAAAATTCGTGCGACGGCGCAGGGCGTTAGCGCGAATAACACGGCGCAGGGCGCTTGCGCGAATGTTTGTGTAGTCATGTTTGTATACGATAGCGCAATAAATGAATATTTTATTCTACCACAAAATGATAGTACTTTCATACTGATAATTAAAGCAATTCGTGCAAAATTATTCCCTAACCATTCCAAAATATCAAAAATGCACAACGTTAATATTCAAGTTTTCACTTCTGGCAGCACTCCCGGAGTGCAACCCGTCGTTTTTTTTTTCACGGACAAGTTTATGCGTTATCTAAAGTTATTTTTAAATGGAAGAGTTCATTTGATACCATAGGCCATTTCACGATATTTTTGTTTTGTTTTGACAGATTCTGAACACTGTTCAAAAAAATTGACAATAATTTTGGAATAACTTAATATCCGCACTTCCATACTAATACAAGTATTATAAATGAGCATCTGTCTTTTTGTCTGTATGTTGCTTCTTACGTATAAACCGCTAATACGATTTTGATGTGCATACAGCTAAAACTCCGAATTCATATAACCCTTTTTTTATCAACTTCCAAATCTGAAACAATTTGTTTGAAATTTTGTATTTATATTTGTATGTATATGTATTTATATATTTCAAACCAATGGTTTGAAAACACAATTGGACTTGGTAAGTAGTACTGCTGTCGGTATTTTACCAAAATCACAGTATTAAAACCTACTACCAGTAGTCCAACTCCTTTGTTCTTGAATTCATGCCGACATTTTATATACCTACTCACGGCAAGTCAGTCAAGGGTCAGGGTTGTCAAATAATAACATTTTAAATATTTCATCTAAAAGTTTTATTTTAAAATAGCAAACAAAAAATGTGAAGTTAATAATGAAACCGACGATGGTCTTGCTGAAGTTTCGTCCACAAAATTTACATCCACAGTGGACGAAACGACACCTTTTATTTTATTATTTTTTTCACCTACGGTTCGTTCACTATCAAATTAT
>NJDD01005500.1:34841-45465 GCA_002245505.1 Calephelis nemesis
CACAATGAACAATCGTATAAAAATGACAGATTCGAAATTCAAATGTAATATTTTTTTATTTTTAAGTGTAACAGTATTTATGGCCAGACTAAGTATTTTCTTTTTGCTGCCTGACCCGAGAATTGAACCTGGGATCTCATGAAGTCAAGTCCAATACCTGAACTGCTAAACCACAAAGGCGATGATAGTTTTTGCTGTGCTTAAAATCTAGTCTGACATACCTGCTCACATTGTTTTCCCAACCCCATGCCAAAGTCGCATCCACTATAAAATACTTCATATTTTCCACTATCGTCAAAAAAAACGAGTTCCTTCAGGTCAGTGAAAAATAACTTATATTAAAAATGAAAAAGTTGAGTAAAGTGGAAAGCGCTATTGTCTTTCCAATTGAATTCAATCCCGAAACCTGAAGCAAACAAACCGAATGCAAACCAAACTGAATGGTGCTACAGACAGACAAAAGTGAGTATTGCTGTGCAAACGGTAATTCTGTTTTTGAATGTAAACAAGAATGGATCGAAGATTGAAATCGTCAATCGAGTTGAATTTTAATAACATTGTAAAAAATCAAGTCTTTAATTACACAAAAAAATATTTTGGTATATACAAGGGGCTAGACGTACACGCCTAGCAACCCCGACCAGCTCCGAGGCTCGGGTTCGACTATTGACGGGAACAGGCATTTATGTGATTAATATTTAGATAACATGTAGATTTACGGTCAATATTAATAATCAATCCTAATCCAAAACTTGCGGTACAAGATTGTACAGCAAGTTTTGGATTAGGATAAACAAGCGATAACTCGCTTGCCAAAAACATATCTGTGGACAGGATAAATATGGCAATTAGGTATGGGATAGGCCGGCGGATACGCAGCTATCTAGATTGCTTGAAATCTATTAGATTGAGAGACATTATTAACATTGGCCGTAAGTACATTAAGATAAAAGGTGACAAGGGTCCCATGTATTTATTAAGTATTTCTTCATGCCAGAATCTTTGACAAACTCTCGTAACAAAAGTACACAATTTGCTTACTTTGGGGTTAGATTAAAATTGTGTAACTTGTCCAGGAACATATTTATGTATATGCATAAATAAATAAATAAATATCTCTGGACAAGTCACACAAATTGAATCTAACCCCAAAGTAAGCAAATTATATGCTTGTGTTATGGGTGTTAGTCAACGATATTATTACAAAGAAATAATTAAATAAATACCAGAATACATTTAATAAACACCCAGACCCGGAAATGCAGACACCTAAATGTTCATCACACAAATGCCTACCGCCGTCGGGAATCGAACCCGAGCCTCGCGGATGATCGGTGTAGTTAGGCAAGTACGCTAGCCACTCGAGCAACGAGGAGGCATGTTGTTAAAAGCTGTTATTTTAATATTACAAACAGACACACCAATGTTATTTAAATTTGGTTGACCCCACGGGTTCGCAAACGCATTTTTTATCCCATGTTTTAACTAAAGGCCATTCGCTCTTCCAGCTTAACCGTTTTCAACAAAAGATAGTTCAATTATTTTGAAATAGCATCTTTCAAATAATAAAATCATGACCAAATTTGGTCTTATTTTTTTAACGGCTTATTATATTTTACCAGCCTATAATATTTATACATTTATTTTATATTTAATTATATTAATAATTAAATTATTGATCTCATAGTTTCACCATAATCGCTAACTAAGTTAAATATAATTGTTTAAGTAATCCGGTAATGTATGTTAGTCTTTAAAATCTTATGAAACTAGGGGATGTAACATTATATTTCATTCATGTGTATCATACACTTGATGTTGCTGATTTTTATTATACTTCTTACTTCCAGCCAATGATGTTTAAAAAGTATTTTTAAATATCATTGCTTCCAGCATTAAGTAGATAATCTTTAAGCTCTTAAGTAGTGTTTTTCCTTTGTTTCAATTTCAGTGTAGCCATTAAACTTGATTAATATGAGTTGATTTCTTACTTGCGACTTCATAATTAGATTCAGACTTAGCGTAAGTATGATCATCTTGCAAATACACGCTTACAAATTAACGATGAATTTTTGAAATCGGTGCATAAATATCGAAGAAATCGATTAACATGCAAAAAATAAAAATAGGAGTCGAACAATTAACCTTTTTCTTTGTTCTAAGTCGGACGAAGAAAATATATCGTTTTTTACTTATAACACGTAACACGACTAACAAGAAAATACGGACAATGCCTTTGAATACTAAAAGCAATTTGCGAGTAACTAAGTAGGACGGTGACAAAAAATCTACTTTTTATCCTTATCAGTGACTTCGGGACAAGCTTGATGGAGGGAGATGAAACGCTCGAGATCCTGTAATTTTTTGCCGGCGACTCGTAATGACCTCCGGACGGGAAAATTAACAATCAATCAAGTAGAGCGCCGCCTTAAGTGCTTTCGGCTATGATTTGTCTGTGTCCATTTTACTCCGGCACGGGAAAGTTCTTGAAACTGATTTTTATTGAAATTAATAAAAATTCGAGTCTTTAAATACTGATGTATTAATTATTATAAACTTACTTGTACACCAAATAAACAAAGTACTAAAGTAAATAAAGATTACATCAAAATTTTTATTTTTTCCAGTGATAACTGTTAACTTATATGTTATAACGATGGCGAATTTAAGATGTTTAGCATTTTCTATTAGATAGGTAAAAAACAACAGTAGATATTAGAAAAAATCTAATCAATAAAGTAAATAGGTAGTATTATGATAATTATTCTATTTCAATCATGTTAAGTAATGTGTGTTGAATGTGATTTAAGACTGCTCACTAAATCCAGAAAGAAGCAATTTCGTAACAGGCCTCTTGAACTTCGTCTTTGTTTGCTTCAAGTGAGGCACTAGCTGTTTACCTGCGATATCGTCTGAGTAGGATAGATTTTCATTCTATCTTTCATCCCCCATTTGTCCTTCGGTGTTTATTTTTTTTAAATAATTGCAGCCTACGGTTGAATTTGGGTCTTTATATATTTACAAAAAATTGGTCCAGCGCTACACGAAAACTGGCAGACTTTTGTACTTTTTATATTAGTATGGATTTGTAAGGAAAAAAGTCTGTGATAACGTGACCATGAGTTGGTCACGTAGATGCTTCAAAGAATTAACCGTTAGAAGACGATTTTTAGCCGGATCTCATGTGTGGCGACGTTTTTAATCCATTAGTTTTAAACGTGTTAACAAGACAACGGTACTGTTAGTGCAGTTTATATAAAATGGATGATATTTGAATTTGAGTTCAATTAAATGTTAATTATTTTTACATAGTCTTTAGTAAATTCTTATTAAGTTGAAATTTCAATAAAGTGTAACGTTTAATTGAAAGAATGGCTTTTCTTTAATTAATGAATTTTGCTACTTGAATACATGCTGACCTATTCCTGCCGTTACAGCGTTATGTCAGTTCAGTTCAGCTCGTCATTGTAGGGTTCGTACTGGAAGGTAGGGTAGCCGGTAGACTTATACACACGGTCAATGTATTTTTCTTATTTTTTGATTTTCTTTTAGTGTTAGTGTAAGTGGAAAATTTCATGAATATTTTTACGAAAAGTAAAAGAACCATCAAAATCAGAGGTGATCCTAAGTCTCAATCAAGACCCAACAAATGTTTTTGAAGTAAAAACTTCTTTAGCGGTGTTGCGCACTTTTTTTAAATGGAAAAACTTCTGAACTCACGTCAGAACACGTGACCTCATCGAATATTCGTAAGACGGCGCAGGGCGCTTGCGCGAATGTTCGTGTTGTTATGTTTGTGTATGATAGCGCAATAAATGAACATTGTATTCTACCAGATAAATTATATTACTTTCATACTGATAATTAAAGCAATTCGTGCAAATTTATTCCTTAACCATTCCAAAATATCAAAAATGCACAACGTTAATATTCAAGATCGCCTCTGTGGTCTAGCGGTTCAGTTGTTGGACTCGACTGCATGAGGTCCCGGGTTCGAATCCCGGGTCGGGCAACAAAAAGAAAATTGGGTTTTTCCAATTTTCTTATAAAAAAAAATTTTACTTGGGATTGGAAATGTGCCTGGTTGGCGATAGGCCTGCCACCTATCACCTACCTCTTCGGGGAATATGGGCGTGAATATACTAATATTCAAGTTTTCACGTCTGCCGGCACTCCTGGATTGCAACCCGTCTTTTTTTAGTTACACATATTTAATCATGCATATTTATTGTATATACTTACCATATATGATATTGAACGGGCAGATAATCTTTTGTCAGTTACGGCCACGGCGCTTAAATTATTTATCGAGTCGTATCTAAATCGGCGAATTAAACAATGAAAACAAGCGAAACACAGTCGTCCTCTGCTAGTGCAACTGCTTTAGTGTTCTGCTCCAATTTGCCGAAAATCTATAAGTGATGCTTGAACCGCACTCAATTATGTCGAGCCGTAGCAGCCATCCAGTAGACCCGGCTTAATGCCACTGATGTTTAAGTGACACTTACATTAATATGAAATATTGTGAAGTATTTACAATAACACGGAGGCGAAAAGCACGTAATGAATCTGAAACAGTAAGATTTTTATTACAAAGACCTTACCATGAGTTTACGGCTTCTATGGTTTACTATACTCGCTAACGTCTCCGTGAATTGTTTGTATGAAAAAAGCCTCTGTTGGTAACTAAGAGAACTATATTTTTAGAACAAAAACGCTGTAGTCTTAGATAAGTCAATTATTGAACGTAATCTATACAAACTCATGGTAAAGACGAATTAGCAAAAAATTTTTAACCGATTTCAAAATAACGAGGAGGTTCTCAATTCGGCCGGTATATTTTTTATGTATGTACATCGATTTCTCCGTGGTTTTTTAACCGATTTACGTAATTCTTTTTTTTGTTTGATGCGGAGTAGTTTTGAATTGGTCCTATAAAAATTATTCAGGTAGGCCTATAAGTTTTTATTAAATAAGCATTTTTGCATATTTTTACCTATCCCATGTTTATATTTATTAATTTTAATCATATTTGCAATAAACTAAAAAGTATTAAATAAAAATAGCTACGTTAATTTAAAACGACTTCAAAACTAAAAAGTAAATAATAGTAAAAAACGAAATTAATTATATATGTACTACCTATTACTAATATACTAATATGTGCTATATACTTACTAATAGGTTTGAAGTCGGTGCCAATCCAGTATTATTAGTTTAATTAAGGCTTGGCACCAACTTCAAACCGATTGGTATGCTATATACCAGTAATAGGTAGTATGATTCATATGAAATTTTGATTATATTTCACAAAAATTATACAGGAGGTACTTGTGAAGAGTCTATACAGAAATCTACAACCAGATTGGAAGGCCCCATATACAGAAAACCTTTTGAAAATCCCCTGGACAAGTCACACAAATTGAATCTAACCCCAAAGTAAGCAAATTATATGCTTGTGTTATGGGTGTTAGTCAACGATTCTAATACATAGAAATACTTAAATAGATACCAGAATAAATTTGATAAACACCCAGACCCGGAAATTCAGACACCTAAATGTTCATCACACAAAGCCTGCCCCCGTCTGGAATCGAATCCGAGCCTCGCGGTTGTTCGATGTAGTTAGGCGTGTACACTAGCCACTCGACCAATGAGGCGGTCAAATACGACAACAGCGAGTACTAGCTTTTCTTGGGAGTATTATGTAAGGTGTTATGGATAGTCACAAGACTAATTTTGTGGTAACCAACAATGATAACTGATTTCCGTGTATGTTTTTTTTACCAAAATTTTATTCAACTTTTTAAGTATTCTATGATTGTAGTTGCAATTAATCAAATTAAAGTATCTATTACAATAACCAATGTTAAGAACAAACAGAATATTAATTTTTAGCGTTCATTTACAATCAGATCATCAATATCAAACCAGATTATCATCATAACCTCATATTTACCACCCACGTAATGAAGAATTGGTTAAAACTTCGACACAATCTCTGTGTTGGTCCGGGCTCCTTTGTAGAATAGACCATCTGCCTTCCTTGTCAGGCAGCTCGTAAAAGGCGAGCAAAGGCTCACCGTCACTAACAGCGTGAATTCTGACTAGGTGGTAGAGTTTAGCAGCGACTCGCCCGGATTGGTACCACCGCGTTACCTATTCCTCCGCCACAACCTCATGACGTGTTCCGGCTCAGAGGGTAAAGTAGCCGGTAAACTTACTTTTGCTCGAGGCCTAACATCCCGGCCCCAGGTTGGTAACGCACCATTACCACCGTTGGTGTCTCTAGGCGGCGTGAATTTCTTACCATCAGGAAATCCATCTGCTTGTTTGCATTCCAATATCAACAAAAAAAAACAATCATTGAAGTAGTAGTTAGCAACTATCTGCTAATTAAAAGATTTGTTGTTATAAGAGTGTGACGATGTCATCGCCTACTTGTGGCAGTAATTATTTTTACTTCATTATATTGTTGATAGGAGGTAGAGTTAAGTTCAGGAGCATTGGAAGTGTACCAGAGGATTATCACATGGAATGTGTCTGCTCGGCATTGTCTTGATCCACACTAATTGAAGATAGGATAACCGGTAGACTTTCATATGTGGCCTATGATGCAGGACGAAAGAAAGCGACATGCCTTTTACACCTATGTGATATCTATTCATGTTTATAAATGAAGAAACACTTATACTGTGTTAGAAACATAAATTGTCTATTGCTCGGGAAATGGCAACACCGATGTCATTCCCAGTTGATACCAATAAATATAAGTGATCCATATCGGAGGTGGTTTAAAGCCCGGTGAAGTTGTAAAAACCGCGAGGTTGACAACATAGTAGTCATTCAAAAAAAAATCGGAGGTGGCCATTACGTGTCGGATCGTGGAGCAGGAAGGGCCTTACAGATCAAATACTATTTAGGACTAAGGGCCTAACATTTGTGTAATGTGTAAGCCAGTGTCTAATTAAGTGTTAAGTATGCTAAGGTAAGCCTAAAATGTTGAGTTGTGATAATGTGAGTTAAATATATGTTTTATATCATAAATATGTTTTATTTTCTGAGTCTTTAAAAATTGTTTTATATATCACTTATAATTTATTATTATGTAAAAAGCCCATCCTTTTCGTTTTTTATAGCATCAGCAGCTAAAATTAAAACTTATTGAGTAGTTCTTGATTTGTAAATTTAAATTCATTTATCTGTCGTTAGACAATGGAATTGCTAATGATTGATTTATTCCTCAATGAATCGGGAAATGAGTACCGTATGAGAAAAAACTATACGTGTCAATTGCCTCCACTAATTTATAAAAAAAAGTATCTTCAGGTCAGATGTTGGCGATAGGCTTTCTACCTATTACTTTGTAGGATTCAGTGTCTTCGGCTAGTCGTAAATGCACTGATTGTGCCTCTACTTACCTTTTTGAGGATATGAGCGTGAAAACTGAAGATACTTCGGTGATGTACCCTATATCTTTCATCTGTCATTATTTCCACTTTGTTGTTTTAATTCAATGCCAATAATGTCGAATACCAGATATTTGCGAGAGGAGGTAATAAAATGGAACCATTAAATAGCGCGACATCTATATCCTCGATACGTAAAACGGGTTCGCTAATGTGTGGCTGTACCGCGAACTTATATTCAATTTTATGACAATGTTACCGCGTGTTTCACACCAACGTCTGGTTGTGGTACAAGCCATAGACTTTTGTTTTTTTATTTATTCTATTTAACGGTTTTGTGGTATAGTGATATGGTATTGACGTTGACTACATTAGGTCCCGGGTTCGATTCCCGTGTTGAGCAACTTAAAATATGTTTACCAATTGTCCTATACACATAAACGTTATTTTTTAATTTACCAAGAGTTTGCCAGTTGGCGATAGGTTTGCAACTTATCACATTGTGCGACAAAGTTAAGAGTTTCGGTTAATCGTGGATGCCCCTGTTTCTCCTCTTCCTACGTCTTCGGTGATACTGGTGTTGAAGCCTTTTTAATACAGACTATCTATTTTCCGTCTAACTGCCAACTACCTCCTCTGAGCCACGTAAAAACTAATACGGAATCATAACCTTTAAAAAAATATCAATTCGCGAAATGGAAGTAAGAACAATCGTGGCTTATAAACACCACAGATGGTATAGGTTCGTCTTCCTCTACCTACGATCCGGATGAATCTAGATTCAAACTGCAAATTTCAGTCGGATATGTTATTGTGGAAATTTTTGGAACGAAATGTTATAATTTGTTCAAGAGTACTTACCAAAAATGATATATTCGATTCCAATTAACATGAAATCGATATTCAAGAGACACACCACACAACACGACTGTGTGGAACAAACATTTATACAGTTTCGAGGTCCACACTCTCTGTGTGTTTGGTGATACCACATACCACACTGCAGTACTAAACGATGTCGTATTGTCGCATCGCTTTAAGTGTAGATTTTTGAAGTAAAATTTCTTTATCGGGGTTGGAAAAAATTTAGTGTAACATTTTTTCGCGCCATCTTTGTTCTTATCCCTACTACGCGTGATTCGAAGTATACTTTCTCCAGCGGAGTAGGGATTAGCAATAAACTTTATGTAACCAATTTCTGTAAAGTTGCATATATTGAAATATTTTTTGAAAAATAACGTCTTATAGAAGTTTCACTTCTTCACTTCTTACGAGTGTACGCTAGTACATGCACACATTTTTATTTTACAATTATTATCCGGTTGCTATAACGCTGCTTGATTTTCGCAAGGATCGTGAAATTAGCTCTTAATATTTTAAATAAAATTTACGTTACCTAAATGGCAGTTGCTTTAAAGATTTCTATCACTAGTGGTCTTATTGATGTCGCAAATATCACATGTGCTCACTTCTTACGAGCTGCCTATTTTGCTTATAAATTGAGCCATACTATGTTTATATATTCAATGTCTCCTCTATTATACCGGTACTATAAAATTCCATAAAAACTTATTATAATGACCACACTAATATATGCAACCTACGGAAAAAACAGGTAAGGGTTTAGTAGATGCACTAGACAGTATCGTAAAATATATAAAAATAAGGCATTATTGGTCAGCGCAGGAGCAAGATGTTCCTGTTTTATTCTAAAACCGGGCTTATATTTTTATTAATTTTTCATGTAAAAGAAATAGTAGCTGGTAAACTGAAAAAAAGAGTCGCCTTTGTAGACTACAAAGTGGTTCAGTTGTTGGACTTGACTGCATGAGGTCCCAGGTTCAAATCCCGGGTCGGATAACAAAAAGAAAATTGGGTTATTCCAATTTTCTAAAAAAAAATGTTGCTCGGGATAGGATATGTGCCCGGTTGGCGATAGGCTTGCCACCTATCACATTGTGGGACTTAGTATCTTCGGCTAGTTGTGGGTGCCCTGGTTGTGCCTCTGTCTACCTCTTCGGGTATATGGGCGTGAAGATACTTTTTTTTACTGAAATGTTAAAGTTATTGTATTTAAATAGGTTGAAACTTTTGTCTGTACCTACCTAAACCTTATCGTTTGGCTTTTCAAATACAAATATAAAATGTGATCATTTCTGCCTCTTACTTTTTACGACTAGTGTAGGTATTGGGTATTAAACATGGTTGCTAACTTTTCATCTGTCAAAACGTGGTAACAAATTTATGCTGGTCATTCTTCAAAAAATAATTTAAAAAAACACTTTAAGTTTTAATCAACGAGTTTAATAACCACCGGATTCTAGGACAGGGAATCTAAGTCCAAAGATTCCTTCTAAAAACCGCAGAACGATCTAAAACCAGACGGTTGGGAACTCAGTAGGGTTACTCTTTTACCTCGATTCATGTAAAATTGGAAATTGGAATCGAATATGTCATTTTAGGTACTCTTGATCACAATACTGGCGAATTATTAGCATTTCGTTAATATTAAAAAATAGCAACAATAGTAAGCAATTATCTTAACGCCCACATTCCTGAGGAAATAGGCAGAGGCACAATCACGGCTAACACGACTAGTCGAAGACACTAAGTCCCACAATGTGATAGGTGGCAAGCCTATCGATGTATATTATTTTAACGGATCCATTGAATTTACTTGTAACTTAAAGTTAATTAATAATCCGCTAGTAATGTTTTTAAAAGTACCTAAAATGACTTAAACGATTTCAATTTCCAATTCGCATGATAGCGAGATTCAAAAGTATACTGGTGTCAGAAACTTGCCAGATCGATTTACGATTTTAAAGACTTAGCTGAAGATACTAAGTCCCACAGTAGATGGCAAGCTTATCGCCTACCGGACACATATCCAATTTCGACCAATTTTTTTTATTAGAAAATTGGAAAAACCACATTTTCTCTTTGTCTCCCGACTAGTGAATCGGACCCGGGACCTCATGAAGTCAAGTCCAACACCTGGACCGCTAGACCACAGAGGCGATCGATCAAATACATAATGCTTATATATTATCATTTAAAACATATTCGTGACTAAAATTCAGATTATTTTCATAACTTTGTATAGGTAGTACTACTATTTAAATTATGCGCTTCGGCTTTAGGTACAGTTTTTACTGTGTAATAACAACTCTATATAGATATCTTTAAAATACATTCGAATGTCCGAATCTTGA
>NJDD01005500.1:80543-105256 GCA_002245505.1 Calephelis nemesis
TTTCTTGGTCACGGCATCACGCGTGAATGGCTGGACCGATTTCACTAATTCTTTTTTTGTTGTATTTGTTACTATTAGAAGAAGGTTCTTACGAAAAAAAAAATATTAAGAAAACCTCTCAGAAATATTAAAAATTATACATTTAATTTTGCATATTTTAAAACACGTGCATAACGAATGTCAATGTCATTCACAACAATAGACTATAGCACAGATTAGATATTAGTAGGACTATTTATTGAAAGAGCAACTTTTGTTCGGAAACGTAATAACATTTTATTTTTTCTCATACACGAAGTTCGCCGGGACAGCTAGTTTATAATATAATTATTAGTTTAAGGTTTGGCACCGACTTCAAACCTATTAGTAAATAGCATCTGTGGTCGCCTCTGTGGTCTAGCGGTCCGGGTGTTGGACTTGACTGCATGAGGTCCCGGGTTCGAATCCCGAGTCGGCCAACAAAAAGAAAATTGGATTTTTCCAATTAAAAAAAAAAATTTGGTCGGGATTGGAAATGTGCCCGGTTGGCGATAGGCTTGCCACCTATCACATTGTGGGACTACTAAGTAAAGATACTACTTTGGCTAGTCGTGGGTGCCCTGGTTGTGCATCTGCCAACCCCTTCGGGGATATGGGCGTGGAGATACTTTTTTTTAGTAAATAGCACATATAAGTAATAGGTAGTATATAATTAATATAAAATCTTTATTATTTCTTACTTTTTAAGTCGGTTTTAATTAACGAAGTCATTTTTATTCTCATCTACACACGAGGGGAATTAAAAACCCAGTCGCCGATTAACCAACGTATGTATTAACAACCAACTCTGCTTGATAGTATTCGAATGTTTTTGTTTTCTTATGCACATATCAGAAACAAATAGAATTTCAAAAAACAGTGCTATTTCTGTGTATGACTAACATACATAATGTTATATACGTATATTTCAATATGTGAATATATTAATTTTAAATTATGTTCGAATTTATGTTTGATCTAGAGTTTCGCATGGACTCGCCCGGATTGGTATTACCGCCGCTGCTGTTCCGGTGCGGAGGATAAGATAGCCGGTAAACTTGCTTTTGCTCGAGGCATAACGTCTTGGCACCGCCATCCCCACCTAATGGTGGGGATGGGTAATACCACCTTTGGTGTCCTTAGGCGGCGAGAATTTCTCACCATCAGGAAATCCGTCTGCTTGTTTGCCTTCCAATATCATAAAAAAATGTAAAAAAAAAGGTCATTACAAGATTGTAGAATACCTAGATAACAACAATGAATGGTATTAATTGCTCCTCAAATCAATTATAAATATAATTGCCCTAAGAATAGGAAAAAAAGACGAGTCCGTTTAGCTTCTTTCGCCATATCTTTTCAGTCAGAAGCCGCGTTCCGATCCAGTGATACCTTCTCGAATTATACATATAGATGCATCACAAGTACCCACTGAATTTTTAATTATTTAAATATTGTATAAATGTAAACAAGTCTTTACTAAAAAGCTTGTATTCAAATCAAAATCATCGTTAAAAGTACGCCAGAAATATTTAAACATACATCTGGAGTATCGTACTATAAAGTAATAAAACGTAGACTCGGATACAAATAGATTGTGAGAATCTGGAGTCATTTGAAATATTCTGTTTGAGTTAGATAGAAGAGATAAGCTGGACAAAGATGATATTGAATGTATTGGTGTTTTTTTTATGATATTGTAAGGCAAACAAGCAGACGGATTTCCTGATGGTAAGAAATTCACGCCGTCTAGAGACACGAAAGGTGGTATTGGTGCGTTGCCAGCCTGAGGCCGGGATGTTAGGCCTCGAGCAAAAGTAAGTTTATCGGCTACCTTACTCTCCGAACCGGAACACGTCATGACGTTACGGCGACAAGAATAGGTAAGGCGGTGGTACAAATCCGGGTGAGACGCTGCAAAACTCTACCACCTAGTCAGATGTCACGGTGTTAGTGACAGTGAGCCTTTCCTCGCCTTTTACGAGCTGCCTGACACATGAAGGTCTATTCTACAAAGGAGCCCGTTTTAACACGGCTTGATGTGATAAAGAGAAAAAGAAAACTTGTGGCCACATCAGGAAACAGAAGAGGAATTATGATCAGCCACTGGTCGCGGCATAATGTTATAGTACTTGAAAAAAAATCGATGTATAAAAGGTGGAAAGAGAGGTAGAGGAGATGGAAGAACTGCATAAGTCAACTACAAAAGAAAGAGTGTCGTAGAATTGTCGTGTAGTGTGAAAACCAGAGAAGAGATATAAATGGAGATGACTTCATCAACAAGAACTTCAAGAGAGATGTTTTGTCAATAGTCGTTCAAATGCCGAATGTGTCACGATACTTTCAGCGCATGTTCTTAGAGTAGGGATGTGATGACCCGTGGTATAATGGCATGATATAATGTGCTCACCAATGAACAAATTTTAAAAAATGATAGAAGGTGTTACTTTGCGGATATCCATACTTATTTTAGAACAACTTTAAGTTTAGATTTCTAGATTTCACTGCCACCATTGTCCATTCAGTCAAACTAACTAGAAATAATAGCTAGATTCTAAACTATTAGAAATATTTAATAAGCAGATATACAGTGCGAATGTGAAATGATGTAGGTACCCGAGGAGACCTAGGTTGATATTCCTCGATTAAATTGCTCGGTTATTAGCCGAAGGTGGTGTCAAAAGGGTAATGAATGTAGAGGAAGCAAGGCTGATCTGCCAGGACCGTGTGGTTTGGCTTTCTATACTCTCTACCCACCCGGGGACCTGACTGCCTGTCTAAGGGACTTGGCGTGAAGATATGTAAAACAATTAACGAGTCCTACAAAAATATCTTTAAATAGCACCACCGCTTTAACTACCCTGGCTATTGAATTTGAGTTTTCAAATTTTGAGAAAGGTGAAGTAATTTACAAAAGGGACAACCTACGCGAGAGAGGTTCTACATTGTTGACGCCACAACTTCACCTGTGTGAAACGTGTACTTCTTATGCCCGGTTCCTATATTCAAAAAACGAGTCGTTTTGATTACGAATGGCAGTATTTTGTACGCTTAGTAAGATTACTAACAACGGTTGCTCGTTTCCGACTATTGATTCTAAAAATTTTTTGAAAATATTGGTAACGCTCCGTTACTTTTGAACAAACTACGAATGGTTTAGCTGACGGATTACGATTCGTTGATTATAGGAACCGGGCATTAGTGTTAGTAGATCTATTTCTACCGCCTCGTTGGTCGAGTGGCATAGGTACACGTATAACTACATCGGCCAACCGTAAGGCTCTCGTTCTATTTCCGACGGGGGCAGGCATTTGTGTGATAAACATTAGATGTCTTTAATTCCGGGTCTGGGTGCTTACTAAATTTATTTTGGTATTTATTTAAGTATTTCTATGTATTGGTATTATTGACTATCACCCATAAAACGAGCATATAATTTGCTTACTTTGGGATTAAATTCAATTTATGTGACTTGTCCAGGAATATTTATATTTATTGACTTTAGGTTTCAAATTAAAATAAATCACGCCTAAAATTTACTTCACAAAGGCTTACACGTGGTCTATTTAGTTTCTCAAATTCATATCAACGTGCGAAAGTATCAAATTAATCGTCCCCGACTTCTCCGCCTACCTTTCAAATTCTAAGTAACACTTTGTAAACTAATACAATGCATCACCCGACAGCACGAGTGACAAGCCAAGTGGGCTGCGTGATTCAATGCGATTTAATATTCCACAAAAAATAATGTAAAAACACTGTTTCCACTGAATTACATAACGATTTTGCTGATATCGCTTAAATGCTCTAGGAGTCCGGTGTTGGCATTGATTTCATGAGGTCTTAGGTTCGATTTTAGGGCCGGTCTACTTGAAGAGTGTATCTTTTTATTTTTTTAAATAAAAGTTTTCCGGGATTCGAAAAGTACCCATAAGTTTGCCACTTATCTGTTATAGCACTAATATATATCACTGATATAATAATAACTTCGACTAATCGTGGGCGTCTGGTTGAAGGTTGATCTAAATCTTCAGGGATATCGACATGAGTATATTAACTTTCCTCTTTTTTGTAATTTTGCTGATCTGGTGACTTACCGCGACATCGAATGTCACATTACACTGTTTCAACAATACAATACTTAAACAAGATAATACGACTTAAATTGATACCTAAATAAATAAAGTCCCGGTTTGCCCAAATCTTATGCCCAAATGCCCAAATATATTAAGCAATCCCACATGCAAAATCTATAAACTAAATCCTTACTATGAATTAAAATCACAAGTTTTAGTATCAGAACAAAATTAACTTTATTTTTGGTTTCTCATCTGTCTTCCACAAGTGGTATTTTTGGTAAAAACCAATATTTTACCAAACCAACGTAAGCTTGCAATTAATTTAACCAGAACAACACTTTACCAACGGGGGTTTAAGGATTCCTTCAACCATATTGATCGTGAGACAATGGACATGTACAATCTCAACAAAGGAAAATCCCCTTGAAGCACACCGTTTAAGACGAGGCTCATCTGAATGGATTCGCTAATGCAACAATTGTTTGCCTACATATTGTGTTGCGATCGTAATATTGTGACTATTGTGACTGGGGTTTCGTCATGGTCTTCTATAATTTTATTATATTACTAGCTGACCCAGTAAAATTCCTATCGCTTGACATTAATGCTTCGACAGTAGCGCAGTCTGTCGGATCCGATGTGAAACATTCCAAAATCAACAACGACTTATTATTGAAAAATTAATTAAAAAATCATTTTCCAAGAGACCACATTGTGAATCTAAACCATTCTCGAATTCCCTTGAACACGCACAAAAACTTTCATCAACATCGGTCCAGCCGTCTAGAAGGAGTTCAGTGACATACACACTCACAGAAGAATTATATACGTCGACCAGCAACTTACATCCAAGCTTCGAATAACACAAATTTCTTTTCCTATAGCGATACAGCATATACTCAGACTGCTGTATCACTACATACTCGTAGTAGGTAACAAGGTTTGTGTGCTTACATCTTTAAAACTACGCAACGGATTTTGATGCGGTGTTTTTAAATAGATAAATTGATTGAAAAGGAAGTTTTATATGTATATATCGTAACCGTGTGAAGCCGGGGCGTGTCGCTAGTATTTAATATTGCAATTGATATATTTGAGATTAAACAATTATCTGAATAACACAGAGTGAGCAAAGGGTACCTGCTTCAAGTTTTAATTATTGCATTTTTAGATAGCTTACAAGCTTACGTAGAGCAAAAATCACGTGTCTTTATGTATTTACAGACGCCCGAAACTACTAAACATAGGTATATTGATCAACTTTCGTAAGAATCTGTAGTTTAATCTAACTCAAGAGGTAGATTATTTCTTTCTCCGATGTCTCGATGGGTTTCTCTGGAAGAACTAAATAATTAATTCATTAATAACTCATTCAATCGAAGACGCGGACTAAAATGTATTTTATTACACTGCTGCTGTTCGACCATAACTACAGACTTATTCTGTTTAAAAATGTTTTAATTAGATAAGTAAAATAAATTACACTAAAATTAAAAAAAATCAATAACCCCTTATAAAATCTTTATGTAATGTAGCTAAAAACTGTCTTAATCCTTTCAAAAGCTGTGATGCCACAGACAGACATACACATACAGACACGTCAAACTTTTAACAAAATAAAAAAAAATAGTATCTCTAGACATGTTAGTCAAATATAACGTAAGCAAGTAATAGGTTTGTGTTAGCCAATGACAAAAATCAACAACTTCGACCAAACCTATCCGTAATGTAGTAGGTGCTTTTACCGCCATTGACAAATTACTAAAAATAACTTGAACGAATATAATAAACATTAAGGCCCTGAGATACATCAAGATGTTCATAACAGAAATGTATGGCCCAGTCGGAAATTGAACCCGAGTTTCGCGGTTGACCAACGAGGCGAGGAGATCCACAATAAATATCTTAGTAGACTCATTTTAAATATCCAGACCATGACGTACGTAGCTACAGTCATGTCGATAGAATGAGGAATGAAGTTGTGACAAAACAGATATACAAAGCGAATCTGGATGAATGTAGGTACCCGGCCCGGAAAGACCTAGGTCAACATTATATGACCAAATCGCAAGCGTATTTTTTAAAAAGAGTAATGAATATGAAAAATAACCTGTGTTAGTCCGGCTTCCTTTGAAGAATAGACCATCTGCCTTTCTGCCAGTCAGCCCGTAAAAGGCGAGCATAGGCTTTACGTCACTAACACTGTGACATTATAGGTGGTAGAATTTTGCAGCGACTCTCCTGAATTGGTACCACCGCCTTACCTATTCCTGACGTCATAGCCTCAATGCTTGTCGTTGACGTGTTCCGGTTCGGAGGGTAAAGTAGAAGATAAACTTGCTTTTGCTCGAGGCCTAACATCCCGGCTTCAGGTTGGCAGCACAGCATTACCACCTTTGGTGGCTCTACGCAATTTCTTACCATCAGGAAATTCGTCTGCTTGTTTGCCTTCCAATATCATCAAAAAAGTCTTTATGAATCATGACTTTTGGCACTAGATACTCTAAAGATATGTATGTATGTGCAGACTAGACGCGCAGTTATAAATCTCCAAAGATTTAGCTTGAACTAACCGTCTGGTCCAAGTAGAAACAGTTTAATGCTATCAATTCGTTGGAGTTGGGTGAAGTAGAAGTAATTGCTCACATCGCTCACCGTATGAGATAGCCCCGGGACTAATCCTACACTCGCTAATGCATGGCAAATGCCGTTAAATATATTACCACCCCTCGCGAACTTCGCCCTCTGGCGGTTACTAATCACTTCATACCGACACATTACTTTAGGAGATAAAGCATCATATCCGTCTTGACATTTTCAATGTCTCAAATATATTCAACTAGCAGTTTCACGCAGCTTCGCCTGCGTAACTTGGGTTTTTCTGCACCGATTTTGATGAAACAAAGCCTATGTCACTCAGGGATAATGTAGCATTCTAAGGGTGAAAGATATTTGAAATCGGTCTAGTAGTTTCGGAGCCTATTAATTTCAAACAAAGAATCAAACATTTCCTCTTTATAATACGAGTATTAGTGCAGAAAACACTTTATTTTTTTAAACTTAAGTTCTACAGGCTGTTAGGCCCATAGTTGGACTAAGGAAAAGGGTAAAAAGGTGGCACTGTTCTTTTTTAACTTATGTTCTACAGGGGGTTAGGTGCGTGGGTGGAAACACTCTTCAAAAAATTGGAGTTGATAAAGGATGTTGTTGATTTTTTATTGAATATTTAACTGTCCCAAAATTTTAACTCTTAGTGAAATAACAAATTTTTTTATAGACACAGAAGCTTCAAATACATTTTATTTGTATTGCAGTAACTTACTGTATTGAAATATAAATATTAATTGTTTTAGGGGAATTTATGATAAAAATTAAAAATTCAATAAAAAATATTGCAGCCTTTATAAAGTTCTTTTTTTTCGGAAGTGTTCCCAAATAATCTTTTTCTCTATTTTCATTCGTCTATCCTTACGTACCTGTAAGGTAAGTGCAGCCATTACCTTTTCAAGATCTGTAGATATTTTACTACTATTTTATTTTTTACTATGCTATTATTTAGTAAACCTTCTCCTGACGAATACTAACACAATAAAAAAAGGATTATCGAAATGGATCCAATCGCTCATGAGTAACGCTATTACCAAGGAAAAAGGGATTCTTTCTTTCTGTACACAAAAAAGTCAAAACACAAGTAAATATGTAAAATTAAACAAAAGGATTATTATTTATTACACTTGTTTTTTTTATTTATTTATATATACTTGTTTCAATTTAATACTCAAAGTTGTTGTGTATATGATAGATATTAACAAGTTATAATAGACTCCCAGCCTGCTTATGAGTAAGCATAGATGTCCGATGATATGCATGACTCCCGAGAAACGCAATATACAACTCAGCAATGTGGGCCACCGGTGTTGGCCACCGTGGATGTAACGAATTAACTAATGTGATTAATGAATACTGCCTTTAATTTGGTAGTACGGCTCGTTTTATATAAATTACCTCTTGGATCTTACTGTCAATTTTAATTAAATTTAAAATTGACGTTGCCTCGAGGTCTTACGGTCCGGCGTCGGGCTTGACTTCTTGAAGTCCCGAGTTCGATCTCCTGGGTCGACCAAAAAAAATGTATATTTTCTACTTTCTAATAAAAATAACGTTGCCCGGGATTGGATAAATGTGCCCGGCTTGCCATCTATCACATTCTAGTATTGTCCTTAGCTAGTCGTGGGTGCCCTGGTTTAGCCTCTCCCTCGGGGATATAGTCGTGAAGATACTTTTTTGACGTGACAACGTCTTAAATTAGATTGCGGCTCGGAGTCACTCATGAAAAATTGTAACGCCCGGTAACGTTACGATGAGTCACCAAACGAGAGAGAGGCCCGCCGGAGCGGCGAATGCCTTGCGTCTCTCTCCCACTCTTTAATAATATTCATATCAATAAATATTCTACCGAGAAAAAGACGTTGTCACGTAAAATCTTCGCCCGTAAAACCGACTTTACAGGCAACCATTTTTTTTACTTCAAAATTGAAGTTTTGATAGATGCTTGTTATTCAATCAAGTCAAAATAGACAGTAAATAAATAAACCTTAGTTCGTCCTACTTTTTTCTGTCCATTGCCCTATAATTTTCCAACACCGTATCCTTCATATGGCTGCATTTTAACTATCTTCTTCACCCAAAGAGCGTCGGAAAAAAACAGGATGACAGAAAAATACGATGCTCTGCTGACAGATGTACTTAATACCATCACCTGGTCCTAGTTAAGGAAATTTGATACTATCAATTTGTTATAACCTACAGAAAGTAAAAATTGATATCGACGGGCTAATCTACTAAATTTTTGATTGAGGAATGAGGATCCAGTTTTAGACAATGGTGGAAATTTTATTGCGCAATCATTAAACTAATTTTTAATTATCGCTGTCTTCTTTCAGCGAAAGTAACAGAAAGAGACAAAACACTTTTAGTACTCTCAAATTAAACCGCACACGCCTTTTCTACAGACGTCTAATCGATCACTCGGACAACGTTGGTTAAAAACATTACAATCTGACATGTTCGGATTAATCTGACATGTTTAAACGTTCCATCTCTTTTGTTTTTGTTTCATTTAAGAAAGATAGCATGCATCTAAAATAAGTTAAGTTTATGAACAGCAGAATTACCACCAATGTTTAGTAAAAGATGTGTTCAACGAGTGTTTAATTAGCTTTTTGTAGTAAGACATATAATGTTTAATTTCTTCATGTCTTCTTTCTTAATGTCAACTTTTACATAGATAGGTACTTACATCTATATCTGTCACATATCATATTATTCATTCGAGATTCGTAAACCAGGTCGTATTATAATGAAATTTATGAATTTTCACGCACGTACAAATTACATTTGATCCTGTTGGAGAGGGAGCTCACTCTTGGCTGCTACGGCTGCTACGGCTGCTACGAGAGGTATACGTTAATTGATTTAACGTAAAGCGCTTCAAAAATTTTCAAGAACTCTTGATTACTTCGTTAATCAAATACGGAATTTGGAGTGTAATGTAATACTCGTAGCAGCAGCTAAGTCCATTAAAATCATGTGCCTTCTTTCGAAGCTTCATTTGGCTTTCTGAAGATGACTTGATAGAAGAGGACGATAAAAGAGTTTCATTTTAATATTTTATTGAATCAGGCGTTACTTTGCGGAAATCCATTACAACAGATGTAAAATAAGCCTTTATTTTGTTAATTCCGCGTAAGCAGTGTAACTGTTGTGGCAAGTAATCCTCCAAACGACACAGAATGTGACAAGCCTAACTGACATTCCCACCACCCACCTCCGCGACCAGAACACGAATTTAGGAAGAACTCGGGAAACAATATAAATTGTCACGTTCTTCACATGTGACAACCCTACCTAAAGTTCCCACTTTCCACCTCCGCGACCAGATCACAAATAGAGTCCGAACACGGGAAACTTGTTCTTCGACAAAGTTGGCGAAGGACGTGACAAATGGTTTTGTTTCCCTGTGCCAGGCAGCTCGTAAAAAGCGAGCATAGGCTCACCGTCACTAACACTGTGAAATCTGACTAGGTTGTAGTTTTGCAGCGACTCGCCCGGTTTGGTACCACCGCCTTACCTATTCCTGCCGCCATAACGTCATGACGTGTTCCGGTTCGGAGCTGAGGTAGCATGTTAACTTACTTTTGCTCGAGACCTAACATCTCGACCTCTGGTTGGCAACGCACCTTTACCACCTTTGGTGTCTCTAGGCTGTGGGAATTTCTTACCATCAGGAAATCTATCGGCTTGTCTGCCTTCCAATGTTATAAAAAAAAAAGAAATACCACATTTTGAATGTTCTTACTCTTATTGTTTTGATGTTGGTGTAAAAAGTTTGTACCCATTTCAACTCACTTTTTTTATGTCAATACGTAATTGACATCAAAACAGAGTTATTAGCCATAAAAGTCAGTGTTGCAGTTTGCATACATACATATCTTAACGCCAAGGCTCTTACTGGGTAGGCACAGAGTATCGAGTGCCTAGAATACATAGGAATACTTAAATAGATATCAGAATAAATTTAATAAACACCTAGACCCAGAAATGCAGATATAAATGTTCGCCACACAAATGCCTGTCCCCGTCGGGAATCAAACTCGAGACTAGCGGTTGGTCAGTGTAGTTTGATGTGTACGCTAGCCACTCGACCAATGAGGCGGTCAACTATGGTATACAGTAACAATCTATTTAACAAAGGTATGCAGCAATAATTTATTTTCTTAGACACGTCACGTCTTAGACACGTCCTAATACGTCAGCAGTATAATGTTTTGTTCATACAAAGCAATCATGGATCTTGGTGACAAAAATACACAAGATTAACATGAATATGCTTTATAAGACTAGTGTTTCCAAAACACGATTCATTTCACTTTGCTCGATAGAAAAAAAATCAAAAAGGTAACCCTTTTTTGAAAGCAAAACCCAACTGTCTACTTCAATTATGAAAATATCGACACTAGATTTAACATAACAAAAGGTAAGTGTTTCAGTTTTCATACTTTCTTTCAAATTACTTGTATAGTGTCAAAAATAGTGATTTGTCGCTTAAGACGTTTACTTTAGAGCGCACTATTTCATAGTAATCATGGAACGGGGGAGTGCGGTGATTGGCTCTTCTGGCTGACTGAGTATGGGGCCTTAAGATTTACGTCCCTCGCAAAAACGTTGCCGCTAACATAATCATAATTACAGCTTTAACTCCTCTTATTTTGCCAGCTATGTAACATTTAGTTTATTTTGTCAACATACTTACCAGGCAGATTGTTAGAGGTAAATATGTGCTAAATGGATCACTACCAACAAGAGCACTGGTGGTAAAGTGCTGTGCAGCAACTTGCCCGAGTAACTATCCACTGACCTCCGTTTTCCTGCCGCCATAACGACAATGTTATGATTCGGTCAAGAAGGTAGAGTTGCTAATAAACCTAAAGCCTGTAGCCCTAAAACTCCGGCCAAAAGACAGTGAATTGTCCCATCATCATCATCATCATCAGCTGGAGGACGTCCACTACTGGACAGAGGCCTCCCCACAGAGCGCCACAAGTTACGGTCATCAGCCGCTTGTATCCAGCCACTACCAACGAATTTGACCAGGCCATCAGTCCATCGGGTGGGAGATCGTCCAACACTACGTCCTCTGCAACTTGAGAACCTTTTGTGAATTATCTTTAACATCTATAATGTCTAACATGTAGCTATATGAGGTCACGGCTGTCTTTTACCATCAGAAGATTCATCAACCTGAAGTGTTAAATACATTAAATTAGTGTTAGTTTAAGTTCTAGCCCTGATGAAGCTGTCATAAGCGAAACCGGTAGGCTATTTATACAATAATAACTTATAAGTGATACGTAAAACAGTACAAGTGTTTCTTCATTTAAAAATATGATTAAATACATTCGCTATTGGAGGACTAATCGCATAACAAACAATTTTTTTAAAAAATCAGGTTGCACTCCGGGAGTGCTGGAATAAGTAAAACTTGAATATTAATAGTTGTGCGTTGTTGTGGTTTTGGAATGGTTAGGGAATGATTTTGCACGAATTGCTTTAATTATCAGTATGAAAGTACTATCATTTTGTGGTAGAATACGATATTCATTTATCGCGCTGCTGTACACAAACATGACAATACCAACATTCGCGTAAGCGCCCTGCGCCGTCTTAACGAAAAATCAGGTACAGGGATACATTTTCGCCGCGCCATAGAAAGATAGGGGGATACTTCCTCTCATACGCCGCGCCGGCTCTGACCTCTACATCCGTCTTACGAATTTTCGATCAGGTCACGTGTCCTGACGCGAGTTAAAAAGTTTTTACCCATTCCAAAAAAAAAGTAGAAGTCGCTTGAAAACAAAAGTTTTACAAATTTTGACCAGATTTACCGTTAATGAATTTCTACAGCGCGTTTGACGATTTACCAACTTTGTAGAAACTAGCTTCAATTGCTAAATTAGCGAAATTTCCTGAAATTTGCCGCGTGATGTTTTCCCCGTTATTTTCATGAGTGTCATCAAATAAATGTATGCAGTACGCTCGCTCGCGCGCCACTTCGCTTTCGCTAATTTACCTATTAGGTTATTAGTTTGATGATATGTGCAGGCTTTTTCGAAAACGCATTTTATAAAATTAACTTTTTTATGGAAAAGCAACGAGAAAAAAAAACTGATGTAAAGTGACTGCAGCTTAAAAACTCTTTCTTCCAAAAAGTATGGTTGCACGTTAATTAACTGTTGATATTTTATAGATTATAATTAAGTACGCAATTAAAACATTTCCCTTAATTACCGACATTAATTAAAAACTCAATTGAATACCAAAGTAATTACAATTTATTTCTTTTGTATTAATAATTATTATTATTTTTTAATAATAATGTATGTAAAATATATAAAATATTCTGCCTGTCAGTTAAGTAGGTCATGTTTATCAAAATATCTACTCAACTGCGTGATTATGTCTTTGAATAATAATGACAAACAACTTTATTTAATACTAGCTGACCCGGCGAACTTCGCACCGCCTTAGCGTAGCAATGATAGAATGATAGAAAAACTACTTTATTTTGTATAGCTGACTTATCTTACATATGAGTACCTATTCAATTTGATGCAGTTCAAAATTAAATGTATATTTTTCAATATTTCTGCGAGATTTTCTTAATATTTTTTTTCCGTAAGAACCTTCTCCTAATAATGACAAATACAACAAAAAAAGAATTAGTGAAATCGGTCCAGCCATTCATGCGTGATGCCGTGACCAAGGAAAACGGGTTTCATTTTTATATTATTTAATATGCTCTTAAATAGCTGTCACTTTAAACAACCTCAATCCTTGTTTAAAATCTCAATCGACAAGATGGCTGACTGCTGACAAACAGCTGATTTTGTGCGATGACAAAATACAATCGAAGCTATTAAAAAAGAGGAAAAGTTTGCTTGTTTTTGTATTGAACAGGCTCAGAAACTACTTATCTGATTTGAAAAATTATTTCTCTTTTAGAAGCCGAGCTATGTTATAAATCATCAAATATAAATACTCTTTACCAACTCTTACTCTTTATCAAAAGATTATCATTTTTTAAATCACTCCAAACAAAAGCGTCTTCTATCAAAGTGAAGATCAAACAAATATGCTACTGTTTTCAGTTTTAGACTATAGTATCTTCACGCCCATATCCCCTAAGGGGTAGGCAGAGGCACAACCAGGGCACCCACGACTAGCCGAAGACACTAAGTCCTACAATGTGATAGGTGGCAAGCCTATCGTCAACCGGGCACATTTCCAATCCCGACCAACATTTTTTATTATTAGAAAATTGGAAAAATCCAATTTTCTTTTTGTTGGCCTACCCGGGATTCGAACCCGGGACCTCATGCAGTCAAATCCAACACCCGGACCGCTAGACCACAGAGGCGACTAGACTATATAGTTAGACTATAGACCCATGCCAAAAATAGATGGTTCATATAAACCACCAGCCACCAGGTGACGTATATAGGACGATATGAGAGCATAAAATAATAAGATTCAGCACTATGCCGTCACCTGTAAGCTGTCCAACTAAGTGCAGGTGAGAATTCAGAAGTACACGTATCCGTTTTGATCACTTATTTTTTTACCTACTAAATTTGATCAAGATCAGTTAAGTGTCAAAGTATCGATTCGAATTTTGAAGCCACCGAGAGAAAAGATGGTCAAAGTTTTTTCATTACTATTGAATTTCGTGTTGATATTGAGTGAAATTAGTCAATTTCGGTGACATTTTGTACAATTTTGTTCAGTGAAAGTGCACATATGAAATAATCAAGAGGAAATTAGCGCTTCGTGTATTTCCTAGTTGCCGCCAATTCTCAATACATGAGCTTGAGTAATGAGGCCACTTCTTTACCCAAGATCCTGAAATGACTTATTGACGACTTATGACTAGTTTCAGTTGAATCCCGATTTTGGTAAGTTTGATGCAAATTAATGAAAATGTCTACTTGACTAATAGCAAACTACTAACGTGAATGCCAAAACCTAAAGAAAGAAAAGAGGCATCAATTCCAGAAAAACTTACTTTTGCTCGAGGGCTAACATCCCGGCCTCAGGTTGGCAATGCACCAATACCATCTTTGGTATCTCTAGGTGGCGTGAATTTCTTCATCAGGAAATCCGCCTGCTCGTTTGCCTTACAATATTACAAAAAAAACAATTTCTGCCTATAAATAAAACCACTTCACATATAAATTCACAAGAAAACTACACAGAAATATATGAAAAAAATGATATATTAGTAAAAGTATAATTTTCACGCGTCGGTGGTCTTTTAATTGCAGCCATAAGGAGGTTTTACGACATCCTGGACGCCGGGTCAATTACGGCTTTTGTTTACATATTTTGTTTATATATATTTGTTGCTATTACGTGTTTAGTGCGCGTCCACAGCTAAGACGAATGAGACACACGGTCATCGCGATTAGACAGCTTCGCATAATTATACTTTATACTTTCTCAACTTTGGTCCTTACTCTCAAGTTACGTGTTTTTTAAGCGAGTCACAAAAAGGTTATCAATTCGTATATATGTTTTTTAACGTCTGTGACGCGATTACTTGACTAATAATAAATAGATTTAAATGTTTATTTTTCCAGTGTTAAGTGAAGTAGTAATATTTATTAAGATCCTACAAGTGGTTTGTGAACTATACTTAATGATGCATAAATGTTCATGTAACTTGACGACATCGTCGACGGTGATTATTGTAAGTAACTTAAAAATCACAAGATGAAGCGAAGAAGTACCTACCTCAGGGCTATGTTCTGCATTTCAAAGAGAACTAATAAATCGCGACGTGTTGATAGGTATTTTAGACAAGACACAAACAAGTCTTATAATGGCTCTGACGTAATATACATTTTATGTGTACGTAAATCTTGGAGTGTTTTACGCCCAATATTAATAACATATCTAAACATAGAGATAGGTCTTCTAGAATTTTGTTGCTAACATGTTTTTATTATATTTTAAAAAATAGCAGTGGTTGCTAATCATCGGTCTAAAGTATATTTTATCTTAGACAGGTTATTAATATATGCTGTTTGTCTACGAGTATGTTAATCAATGAGACGATTACGTATTCGAATAAATTAAATGTTGGTTAGTCAATTACTTTTCATGTTTAAACTTAATACAGCTGTTAAAGCGCATGCATATTTTTAATGAAAATATTAGAATATTTACTAAATTATGTAGTCTGAGATGGGCAATGACGTGTTGTGTAAAGTACTTGTTAAACCTTTATAAACGTTTTTTATATGGTTTATCATTATTGAGATAATCAACATTATTTGTCAAAATCAACTTTATTGCTCTTATATTTACATAGCAAAAATCAACGGAAAACGCTATTTAAGCAAGAGTAATTTTGAGATAGAACAGGAAGAATTTAAACAAACGAAAGCTAAACGTTAAAACTTTGTTATTTGTTAGCGATCCATAAAGTACACGGATCTCCGGTGGTGGTAGTCAAATATAGTAGAGGTTGGTACACCTATTGTACAAGACTACCCTACCCTCCCAATCGGCAAGTACTTTTTCTACACCATAATTATTCTTTACCGGACCAACACGAGAAAATTAAATACTGTCTGAACGCAGGTTTCGTATGTGCGCTACTGTTTAAAAACCATGATGGTGTTTAATAGCGAGCGTTTACCACATCCTGGTTGAACAACGACGTACTATAACGCGTTGACAATCTACCAGCAGTTCCGGATGAAGTGGTAAGTGGTAAGCCTTGACTGACAAGCAGGCCAGATTCATAACCGATAATAAATTGACAACTAGGTAAACTTTTTATTTAAATTGAAGGAATAATCGTATCAAATTTTACTAGTTGATATTCATCGGTCGAGGGTTTAGCGTATACACCAAACGCCACCGATCAATCGTTAGACTCGGATTTGATTCCCGACAGGGGCAAGCAATTTGTATGATGAATGTCAGCATGTCTGCTTCTAGGTGTAGTATTGTATATCAAATTTACTCTGGTATCTATTTATCTATTTTTATGTGTCAATGTCATCGACATAATATACCCATATCACAAGTTTAACATCGGAATCGTGATCGTAACAGTAAAGTTTTCACCACTAGCTTTTGGTGGAACTCCATAATACATAAACTTTTTTTTAAATAACAGTTTTCCTCAGTACCCTTTATTTAACGTTTTCTTACACTTTTCCTAACTTGTTTCACTTTTACACGATCACCCTTTAAGTACATGAAATGTTATACTGCATTGTGGAAAAGTATAAGTGTTAGTTAAAAAAAGTGTAATTGACGTTAGTGTATATAGATTCAGTTAGCTGAGTTGACAGTTGGGTTTGGCATTGGCATGTGAATTTTCGTTGGCGTAGATTTAGCTTAACTTGGCATTGCACTGCGTAAAAATGTCACTTCCGTTCTGCGTTCCTCCGATTAATATACCAATAGCATATTATGTTTACGTAGCACTAACACTGTAATGTCCAACCGGACAATTTTGTAAATCTAAATGCATTCCTCTTTCTTTCTTTTTTTATTTTTATTTTATGTTATAAGTAGGCAAACAAGCAGACGGATTTCCTGATGGTAAGAAATTTACGCCGCCTAGAGACACCAAAGGTGGTAATGGTGCGTTGCCAACATGAGGTCGGGATGTTAGGCCTCGAGCAAAAGTAAGTTCACCGGCTACCTTACCCTCCGAACCGGAACACGTTATGACGTTATGGCAGCAGCAATAGGTAACGCGGTGGTACCAATCCGGGCGAATCGCTGCCAAACTCTACCACCTAGTCGGATGTTACAGTGTAAGCCAATGCTCGCCTTTTACGAGCTGCCTGGAAGGAAGGCAGATGGTCTATTCTGTAAAGGACCCCATACCAACACGGGGTATCTTTGTATTTTTATCCTATACAGAAATGCGTTTTTGTCTAATGATACAAAATAATGTGCTGGATTTGCAACTCGGACCAGGGTTGCAAAAAATGTCTGTGCGACGATACGAAAACGATCAAAATGAACAGAACAGAAACAGAAACAGAAACAGAAATTCTACATAAACATTTGTCATTCATATAAAATATGTTGAATGCCTTTTTTACACCAGAAAAAATTTCATGAGTCAATGATGTTTATAAGTTTTAGGGATCATCAAAACATAATACCAAAAAAAATCAACTCCTATAACATGTAATGAAGCTAAGAACTATCTCTATCACGTCGACTTTAAAATTAAATGATGTCATAGACAGATACACACACACACAGACATCATACTAATATCAATCATCTTTTTTCGTCGGGTTAGCAAAGGAAATGCATCGTTTAACCAATGAAAATCAAAAGAAAAAAAATGTAACCAGCACATTTTACTATTTTATACTCTAGTGGATACGGTGAGACCAGTATCCGACTATTGTTATCCATTGTCTTACCTATATTACCTTTTCCTTTAAGTAAACTGATTCCTGTTATCTCAACATCATAAAGCCATAGGTAATATACCACGATACTAGTTCAGCTTTTTTGTTAAAACATGGTTTGGTATCTCTTTTGCTTGTATCTCTTACATCTCTTTCTCTAAATGTCATTTTAAGATATACTGTAAATTATACTAAACTCATATTTTTGTTTCAGATTTTGCAACAGCTTCACAACTGGTAAGTTTTTTAACATTTTCTATTTAGATTCTGCGATAAAAAGTCGAATTTTTTGGTCAAATAGTCATGTCAACTCCAACGTGGCCTAAATTTATTTAATGCACTGAAGAAAAGACAATTACAATAAAATAATTGAAAAATCTGCAAGTAATTAGAGTGCAGTAAAACTCCAAACAACCGAATGCAGTGATTTCATTATTTTGTATTCTATCATTATTATTTTAAACGATACCTAAATAATGTTTAAAATTGGTTCCACATAAACTTTATCGGCATCTCAGCAGTGGTTTTTGATTTTATACTTAAACATTATATATTTATAAATATAAGATACCTCGACGACATCATTCACGACGAGTTAATAATACATGGCAACCCGAAATCAAGAATTAACTTCTCAAAAAATCCATGAAAATCTGTTGTTTTTTAAAAACATATTTTTAAAAATCAAATATCAAAATCGCTTTGCTATTGGCCAAGTAATCGCGTAACAAACATACAAAAAATTTAAAAAAATACAAACGAATTGAGAAACTTCTCAATTTCAGAATCTGTTAAAAATACATTCTTATCGATGTCATCAATTATTACGACTTCGTTCTATACATTTGTATAAGTTACATGAAAGCTATTTATAGCAACAATATATCAAAAACTGGATTATAACAATGAATATTGAAAGGGCCAAGCCTTCAGACATGCCCTACATCCGGCAACAGCATAAATAATCGCTAATTACAACCTAAACAGTCCTGCGCAGCCTCGCCGCCGTTCATTTGTAAACAATTGCATTTACTAAATGTGTTTAATAAATTAAGCGTACATTGGGATCTTAGAGCGTTTCACTATAGCCTAGAGTGCGCGAAATTTGTTAAACCGTAGCCCTAAGAAAAGACTTTTTTTTGCGATCGTTAAACTTCTAAAATGAGATTGAATATGTTTTTTCACCGCTTTCACATTGTGTTATTAAAAACTAACACTAAGTACGTTTTCCATTAGATTAAAAATAAAGATAGGTACAAGCGTTCACACGGACAAAGTAGTTCGTCCGAATGATAAAGTATTTTTTTTTAATATTGTAAAACATGCCAGTTATTACGCATGACAATTATTATGCATACCAATTATTATGAATGCCAGTTAATATGTATGCCAATTCCTCAAATTACACAGGATATGTCCAAAGAATGTTATCTGCTATTGGTACATAATATGTTTTGTGAAAATCAGTAGATCTGCTTATATTACTATAACAAGTCTTTATTTAATATGTATTTGAATTCCTAGCCAGTGAAATATAAAACCTATCTTCCTTATTATTTCCTTGTTCCTTATTATATCCTTTCCTTATCATTTTAAATTAACAAAATATAAATCATTTAAGATTTAAAAAGTTCAAAACACCAAAAAAACTATGTACAAACAAACGCAAAGGATTCGTGTTCAGTTGCTTAGACAATCAAGTATTTGTCGCCATTGATCAATTTACTAACGAAACGTGTCAATATTTATTTCAAATTGAAAAATAATTTTCACATTACACAAACATCTTGTAAAAAGCTGACTTATAAAACGTTCAGTAAATATGTTGATACATAATCATATTTGTACGACAGAATGAAAAAATCTGCAAAATAGATCATTGTAACATATTTTTGAAGTTATACTTCTTTTGGCGCGTTAGGAAAAAATGATGAGGGTAAATTTTTACGATGCGCGCGCACACCGTCACGAAAAACCGACATGATGAAGTTAGCTATAGATAACATTTTAGTTTTATTAAATATTAAATAAACTTTAAAGTTAAAGTTAAAGTAAAAGTATCTTCACGCCCATATCCCCGAAGAGGTAGGCAGAGGCACAACCAGGGCACCCACGACTAGCCGAAGATACTAAGTCCCATAATGTGATAGGTGGCAAGCCTGTCGCCAACCGGGCACGTTTCCAATCCCGACCAACATTTTTTTTTATTAGAAAAATGGAAAAATCCAATTTTCTTTTTTGTTGGCCGACCCGGGATTCGAACCCGAGACCTCATGCAGTCAAGTCCAACACTCGGACCGCTCGACCACAGAGGAGAAATAAACTTTATATTACTAAATAATGCATTGTAATAAAACTTTTAATGTATTAAATACCTTTTTTCTATGGTTAGTGTCATTTTGTCCAAAAATGTAAAATAAGGCAAAAGATAACATTTTTAAAAAGATTTTTATCTTATTACGCCGAAGAAGTATAACTTCTAACGCGTGTAGATAAGTACACACACAATTATGTTTTTATAATAACCCGTAGGCATGAAGTGTATAAAATAATAACTTTTGTTAGACATCATTATAGTTATTAAATTTAAAAATATAATATTATCTAATACAATATTGATAAAACGGTTATTAATAACATAGACTGATTTTCTCTAATGTTCAAACTGGTATTATCAGCATAACTTTACTCTTGCATTACTTTGTCTTTGCTCATTAACAAGATGGTTATAGTATGTATAACCGCCAAAAAACTGCACTAACAATACTCTAAGTTTATACTCTAAGTCTTACCGCCTGCAATCGATTAAAGTGTCATATAATTACATGGCAACGTTTAATCAGTTCTGACTTCTGTTTTGTTACTTCAGACTTAGACTAAACTATAAATCTGTATAGCAGTAGCGCAGACTCTACATGTACTCTCTAAGGTCTACCCATGTCTCACCGCCTACGACCTACTAAGGAACCATATAATTACACGGCGACATTTAATCAATTCTGACATCTGTTTTGTTTACTTCAATATAATAAGTTTACAGAGAAGCAAGATCACAGAAAGATCAGATTTGATTTAAAAAAAATATGAGAAAGTTTTAAATTTGCAATCAAATAAAAAGCGGAAGAGGTTCTAAATTTGACGTGTATATGTTTCATACATTATAAATCCTTTTATCCTTATAATATTATAAAGTTTGTATGTTTGTTTGTTACTATTTCACCCAAAAACTGCTCAACAGATATTCATGCAACTTGGCACACATAGAGGGTATCTTGGATTAACACATAGGATACTTTCTATCCTAAGGAGGCGGACAAAAACTGGCTATACATATACACAACACACTCACTTTTGAATAATAATAGAACAAGAAAAGTCATAGGTATTAATTCATAGTTGTAAAGAAGCTTCTATAGATTATTTGGTCTATGTCCTAATAGGTTAGGGCCGAACACGACAAGCGCGGGCGCATGTAGGCGGAACATTGCCTTTATAGTAGCAAATTCCTTATATATGAGAACATAATAATATCACTAAGCATTAGATAATAGGTGGTTATATTAGGACTTAAGAACACCATGTTGATATCAATAAGGACTATATAGGAAATACACGAATTTGTATTCATTTAAGTCATTTGTGAACTTTACGTTGAGATTTATAAATAGTATCTATAAAGTTATGGGACTATTTGTTTACCTATATTGTATTTTAAACTTAGTAAAGCTGCAAAAAAAACAAACTCCAATACTTGTCACCTAAATACATAAATATAAAATTCATTTCTAAGTACAACTCAGAAATTGCTGAATTACATACTTAATTTCTATTTAATTTCTCTTTAATTTTATTTAATTTTAAATTATATTTAATTTCGGTTTAACTATGATTACCTTACCTTACCTATGAAAAAAAATAATCATTGTAATCCTTTCGTAATCAGCGTAGAGATTGCATAACAATTATACATGCGACCTTTTCCTTTCTTTGAGTCACATAAAAAAACAACGTTTGTTACATATTTTTACTTCTGAATGAACCCTTAAAAACCGTTAGATCAGAGACCAAAATCTATTTAGGTGAATTGATCTAAATCTACTAGTAACATTAAAACCGAAGCAGTCGATTTTTTCACTCAAAATGAATGGGTTTTGTTTTAAAGTTAATTTTGTTATTTGAACTTTACGCGTAGCAGCTTTTTGTAGTTTTTGCAATGTATTATAATATATTGTAGAAAAACCATATGAATGGTATACTTAATTAATACATAAAAGGAAAATTTCCATTAAGCACATTGTGGCCTTCTTAAGTATTGAGTATGCATTATTCATTATTTTTAATTACCTTTATCACTTCTTTATGAGCTTATCGGAAATAATTATAATTGTTCTTTTTCAATCAAGATTTTCCCACTTTTCGGGTTGTCCCCTGTAGATTTTAGAAAAGAAGGAAAGAAAAAAAAATATTTGGGGAATGTGAGTGCTACAAAGATGTTACAAAACTATTTTAGCGTTCTTACATAATATTCTACCAACTTGTGGTGTGCAAATATTTTAATAGGTTTTAATCAAATTACTCATTTTAATTATTTAGTTACTATTTACACACTGTATTTTGTATTTATAACAAGATTATTTATTAATACAAATAATTTTTAGAATGTAAATTAATTTATCCCCATCTACCGTAAACTACCACCGTTTCCAAACCTAGCAACATATACTCGTAAAAATGTATTGAAGAGTAAATAGAGAGAGAAGAAGTTTCGGACTCTATTTGTGATCTGGTCGCGGTGGGAGGTGGGAACTTTAGGTAGGGTTGTCACATGTGAAGAACGTGACAATTTATATTGTTTCCGGAGCTCTTCCTATGTTCGTGTTCTGGTCGCGGAGGTGGGTGGTGGGAACGTCAGTTAGGCTTGTCACATTCTGTGTCGTTTGGAGAATTATTTGCCACAACAGTAACACTGCTTACCCGGAATTAGCAAAATAAAGGCTTATTTTACATATGACTTTTTTTGTACGTAATGTGTATGTTTGCAAATGTGATTAACTAAACGAACTCATTAATCGATGAAGCTCAACTGACAGCTCAATTTAGAATATTTTTAAATTTAAATTTGGAAAATTCGAATCAGCCAGACGTATCATTAATTCAATAGAGACGTGAGAAACGTTGGAAACCAAATCTATCGTAGGACATATCGATAAATTTTGACGTGAATTGAATAATGTAACTTTTGTTGTAACATTTTGTATTTTAATTTGGTATGAATACTAACTAATACTATGAATGTGTTAGTTTGTTTGCCTGTCCTTCTTTTAAGTGGTAACATAGCGATGTTATTGTATAATTTCGTAAGATAATCCTGGACTGCCACAAGCCACATTTTGTCCAAATATTTAACCTGGTTCTCAAGGAAAATATAATTCTTATACGCGTACGCAGTTACGGGAATCATCTATTATATTTTCCTATGTTGCTCCGAGCTCTTTCGCAGAATAGACCATCTGCCTTCCTGCCAGGCAGTTCGTAAAAGGCGAGCACAGAATTAACGTCACTAACACCGTGACATCTGACTAGGTGGTAGAGTTTCGCAGCGACTCACCCGTATTGGTACCACCGCCTTACCTATTCCTGCCGCCATAACGTCATTAATGGGAGGAGGGTAAGGTAGCCGGAAAACTTACTTTTGCTCGAAGCCTAACATCCCAGCATCAGGTTGGCAACGCACCCACCTTTGGTATATCTAGTCGGCGTGAATTTCTTACCATCAGGAAATCCGTCTCCTTGTTTGCCTTCTAATAACATAAAAAAATATTATTTTATGTACATTTATACGTTTTGAAGGGAAACCAGAATAATATGTTATGTATTATATCAGCGAATAAGGACACGGATCACATACACCAAAGATATTATAAATGCGTTACTGTCCTATGGGATATTATGTTATGTATGTATGTATGATAGATATAAGGCTTATTGTGCAAGTCCACCGGCTACCCTACCTTCATGACCGAAATGTAACAAAGTCATTATGACCGCAGGAATAGGTAAAGTGGTGGATATCTACCAGGGTAAGTCACTGCACAGTGCTACCTCCAGTGGTCTTATTAGTGGTGACAAATCTAACATGTATTCGCCTCGTACGATCTGCCTATTAAAGAGACAGATAGTCTATTCTCAGTGAACCTGGACTAACACGGGAAAATTAAATATGTGCTAGTTTGAGCAATGCGGTTTCTTACAGCAGAAGGTAGGTTTTGGTTATCTGGTTTAGAGGGTTGCCAGTAAACAAACCTTTGAAACTTCTTATTTGCTTTTCTATATAGTAAGAAAAAACTTCATCAAATTGTAATGTAAGTTGTCAGATGTCGGCAACATTAACATAATGCTAATACATATAATCCATTGTCTATCGAAGTGCCGACGCTGGCTGCAGCTAAAGGAGGTGACTCACCAGGAAATACCAACTAACTCACTGCTGCAACAATTTCCACAATTCGGAGTGTTTATTATAACACCATTATTAGATAAAATTGTATAGGGGATATCGAAAAGAAAATAATAAAAAATTGAAGCTTTTATAAAAAGTATATAATTTAAC
>NJDD01005500.1:117778-150668 GCA_002245505.1 Calephelis nemesis
TGGAACATATATGTCTTGGTCTCGGTGCTTATTAAATTAGTTACAGCAAGTATTAGTATCATTGACTAACGCTATTGCCACGCGTTTAAAATACGATTATTTTGTGGTTAGATTTTTTGTGGAATTTGTCCAGAAACATTATTAATATTTTTATAAACTATGTTATGGGTAAGACAATAGAGATTGACTGAACATGAATATAGTTATGTTGGCTGACCCGGGATTCGAGCCCGAGGCTTCATGCAGTCAAGTCCAACACCCGGACCGCTAGACCACAGAGGCGATAAGGAGGAGGCTGCATGAGGTCTCGGGTCCCAATCCCGGGTCGGCCAACATAAAGAAAATTGCATTTTTTCCAATTTTCTAATAAAAAAAATGTTGGTCGCGATTGGAAATGTGCCCGGTTGGCGATAAGCTTGCCACCCATCACATTATGGGACTTAGTGTCTTCAGCTAGTCGTGGGTGCCCTGGTTGTGCCTCTGCCTAGCGTTTCGGGGATATGGGCGTGAAGATACTATGAATATAGTTCGAACCGCTTTGGAAAGGTATGCACTTTAGTTACGCATGGTGATTATATAATAGACGCTTTCGCCTCGCGCCACGATTTCCACCTGCTTGAGGCTCAGGGGTAGACGCACTTGACACTCAGTTTTTTTATATGTTCATATAGCAAATAGGCTCTTCTGATATTAAGAGATAGCCGTCGCCAATTGTAAGAGCACCGCTTTTTTGTAGTGTGTTAGGCAAAATATTGTGCAAGTCTGCCGGCTAACCTATCATCAGAACCGGAACATTACCGTCCATTTGGCGGCCATAAAAATAGGTATGGAGGTAGATCCTTATCCGGACGAGTTACAGTACGGCTCTATAAATCAATAATGCTGGTGAACCGAAGCTCTTCTCTTACGAGTTCTTTGAGAAAACTTCTCATTTATGTCGCCAGACGTAGTTTCGAACGCATCCAGTGATTTTTGGGTTACTCCTTCACGCAAAAACTTCTGAACCGCTATTCGTAAAATTTGGCACACACATAGAGGGTAACTTGGAATAACACAAAGAATAGTTTTAATCCCGAAAAAAATGTTCCTATCGGACAATTAACCACGCTGGCAAAGCCGCGGGCCGTTAGTCAGCAATTACACTTTCCAGTACGAAAGTGATATGATGAAAGCAAAGCCATCGGCAACTATTCGTACTCATTAAACCTTAAATATCATATACAGTATGTACAAACAAGTCAATATCACTGACGTCACCAGCTTGCCCCGCAGTGACTGGTGGACCCATTTTAGCGGCACGAACGAGAAGTGACATTTTGGTATCACATTTCTGCATTGTAGTTGTAGGGTTGAACATAGAAAAAATAGTAAATATGTAATCACTTAACTTTTATACAAACTGAAATCCGCGGCTTTGGTTCTATTTAAACATTCTTTTACCTACCTTATCTCATTAGCCATCCAAATAAAAAGTCAAGTCCGAAGTTCCAACTGAGTTTTTTTAAATTATTGGTACTTACTATTATTATATCGTTTTTTTTTTTGTTTACAACAAACTTTATTTTAATTCTTTACCTTTTTATCAAAGTTTCCATACAAAAAGTAGCCTATTCCACTGGCTGGCAGTGTACCATTACCACCTTTGGTTTCTCTAGGCGGTTTGAATTTCTCACCGTCAGGAAATCCGTCTTCTTTTTTGCCTTCCAATATCATAAAAAACAGGCAGGCACTGAACCTATACCTTATTTTTTTAATAGAAATTTAATAAAAGCACGGAGCAAATATTAAAATGAAAAACCTTGAGATAAAATGGTATTATTATTTTTGGCAACCCTATAACCTAATAGGTAACAGTATATTAGAGTTGGCACAGACTAATGCAGTGTAGACCGAGATGCTTGCACAGCTGCGCGGCTCACAGATATTGTGACAAATACACTCTTTTATCCCTTTCTTTCAATTCGCGTCAATAACCTGCAATATATTAATGAACTATACTAAAGTAATTAAAGATATTACTAATTCTTAGACCCGATTTCCATTGTTAGATATAAGTGAACTACGTTTCAGTTAGGCAACTCATGAAAGGCCAGCGTACTGAGTTTACCATGAGTTATTATATATTAAAAGTGTCTTCACGCCCCGAAAAGGTAGGCGGAGGCACAACCAGGGCACTCACGACTAGCCGAAGACACTAATGCCCGATTTCACCAAGAGCCCCTATACTTTAGGGGACCTTTTAACGTTACTTATGGGACTGTTTCCATATAAAACAGTCCCCTAAAACACGTTAAAAGGTCCCCTAAATATAGGGGCTCTTGGTGAAATCGGGCATAAGTCCTGCAATGTGATAGGTAGCAAGGCTATCGCCAACCGGACAGATATCCAATCCCAAACAACGTTATATTTATTAGAAAATTGAAAAAACCAAATTTTCTTTTTTGTTACCCGACCACAAGTCCAACGCTTGGACCGCTAGACCACATGCAGTAATTTAAGTATCGAAATCTATAGCGCTTTTTCATAAAAAATTGCCGGTAGAGGTTAACTGTTTAAAGTTTTTATACAAACTATACCATAACAAATTTTAATATCTTATTGATAAGAATGCCATCTTCATTACTCAAGACCAAACTTTTTAGTGCGCCATCTGTGATCTTTTATCGTTATCATCAATATATTTGTTTGTGTGTGTCAAATGCATGGTAGTGTGGGAAATGTTTTATTTATTGATTTAATGGACTTTATAAGGATTATTATTGAAAAATATTAGCGTTCTGCACTTCTCCTACATATAAACTATAAGTGTGCCAAATTTTATGATCCTGCGTCCGCGCAATTTTCGTACAAAAGGGGTCAAAAGTTTTGGCATCACGTATTAATATATAGATAATTTAGTGAAACGCTAGCGAGTACGGCGCCTTAAACTTATGATTAAGGCTCAGAACACATGCAATTTTTCGATTACGTTTTAGATTGATACGTATTCCTCCCACATTTATAATGACAAAATATAGACGACGTTCTTAGTACCACAAATTCTATCCGCATAGTGTAAGCCTACTATACATATATACTACATACTATACATACTATACATATATATACTATATACTAATATACTATATATATACTATAATATATATTTCCTGGTATTAAGAAAAAAAATTTTTGTTTTTTTTGGATGCATGTCCTTTTGAGAATTTCCTACATTCTTATAAGTATAACATTGGACAGCTACCGGCATATGTTACTTCGAATAGCCAAGTCTAGGAATTGCTTATTAAAAGCTCATGTATTTGAGAAAAAACCCTGAGTTTTAAGCTCAAGCTTTAAGCGCTATTGAAACAATTTTTGCAGAAAACTCACATGTAGATCAGAGTCTGTTGAGAAGAAATTTTCTCTCTGCCAGGCGACTCTGTTGGTAGAGACACAGTAGCAACTTTTCCGAGTAGGCATCTACCTCCCTTTCCTATTCCTACTCCCATAACAGCTCAGACATGATTCAGTCTGGAGGGTAGCTTAGTTTTTACACTTGCATAATAACGCACCTATAACGTTTGTAGTGTCTATAGGCCAAGGTTATAGACCATCAGGAGAGCTGTATATGATCTCTTATCCTATTAATATTGTAAATGCAAAAGTTTCTGTGTATGTTTCTTACTCCTTCACGCAAAAACTGTTGAGCCGATTTCCATTAAATTTGGCACACATAAAGAGGTTAACTCGGATTAACACATAGGACAGACTTTATGGCGTGAATTCTTCCATTAACCTCGCGGGCAACGCCGTAAGCAACAGCTAATATTAAATAAAAAAGACTACAAATATAGGTACTGCAAAGAGATAACCTACAAAAATGAGGTTACCAAATAAAAAACATTTAAGAAAATAGATTACAAAGGTGACCAGAGTGACGTGTTTAGATTAGCGTCTCGACTTCTGCGAACAATATCACACTTTATCTAAGTTCAATAGTTTGCGACAACTCGTAGTTCTTTAATTAGTCTGTAATGTGTGATTTATTGCGTCTCTACTATAAACATAGAAAGGGAGGTCACTTTGATATGATTAAAAAATAAAATACTAAAGTATAATCTATTTTGTATACTTATAACCTTTGATATATATAGAAGAACTTCTCCGTGTGATTAATTCATGCTTTAGCCTTAAATTGGGTTCCTTGTGACAATTGTACCAAGCCATACTGTATCTGTTCGTAATAAAATTAGTATTTAGATTAGTGCTAGATAGGTGCTAGGCCTAGTATCTAGCAATCATGCAATATTTGGCTCTACAACTTTCAGCGAAAATAAACTGTGAAATTACAGTTTTTCAGTTGGTCTTCGATCCCCAGACATAACCTTATTTTGGCCTTTTCTGTTCAGTTCAGGAAACAATGCAGTAAGAAGTTACTTATCGTTCCAGTAGCAATAAAACTAAGAGTACTCTAGTACCCCGAACTACGAGCTTTAAAAATATGACTCATTTCATTCATAAAAAAACCTGACAAAGGAGTTTTTAGCCATAGCTTGAACTTTTAGGCCTATTATTATAGAAACTCGCTAACGTTATTGTAAAAGTGAAGCTAATCTAAAGAATTAAACTTGAGAAAATAGATTAAACATTTGGGGACGATAGCAATTTTTTTATTATTACCTATTATGTTTTCTATGTCTGTGTGTCTATGTCCAGTCACCATTTTACAGTTCGTCCAAAATAAGAAAAAGGGGACGTTATGAAATCACCTTCTTCTTATTATTATTCACGTCTATTTCCGATCATAGCTAATATTTTTTTGATTGGTTGGTTTTGAAAAGACATGATCGTGAACGGTAACGTATTTTTTTCTTATCCTGGACCGGCTATAGTGCCCCAGTACATCCGTTGCGTAAATATCATTAGTAACCTGCAAAATCATCATTTCTAATATGTAGGTATAGTTGTAAACATTTTCAAATCTGAGGTCGCGATTGTTCGCTAACCTGTATTAAAACACCTTTGTAAGCGTCTTACATAATTTAACGAAATGAGTTAGAGTTAGGGTTACCAGATTTAAAGGAAATCCAGGATTTTCCCGAAATTTTACAACTTTGAATTTGTTTTTTAAAAATTAAAAAAAAATCTTTAAATATGATCCAAAATCTATAAATTTGAAGTTTCATAAGTACGTAAAAAATAGTTCGTATATTTTTTGTTTTGCCGCTGAAATAGTACCTACCGTCTTTAGTAAATAATAAACCAATAGTCAGAATTTTTATTTTAAATATAATATGTTTAAAATTATTATAACATTAGTAGCCAAACTAGTCTTATCGCGTAATTCCACAGCTCATGCGGATTCCAATAAGTATATTTTTTCCTTACCAAAACCAGAAAAGAATTTATATTATTTATTATACCTTCAACCACTGCAAATATGACAAAAATTAACCCAAAGGTTTCTCGTGATGCAAACTGACAAAACTGATAATAGTTGAAAAATGTGGTGTTTATAAATAACATTTATTAATTTTCAGTTGCTATTTAAAAACTATTTCACGAATGGAATTTTACGCAGTTGGATAACCGCTTAATATTAAAAAACATTTAAGTGAAACATATGGGTTAAAGTTCCATCCCGCATCATTTGTGGGTGTAATTTTACTTTATACATCGCTTTATAAAGATTTAGCCACCATCATGAACTCTTAAAGCAGTCAACGATACAGTTAAATGAACGATAATATAATAAAATTTACCCAAAACCAAAATTATATACAAGTATACCTTGCATATGAATCACTTTCTATTTCCGACAGTCAATTGATCTCAAGCAGCCTCTGAAGAGTGTATCGTGATGGGTAAATAAATCATAAACTTTTCAAAAATTTAGGCCCTTTAAAAGTAGTTGAAATTTAATGCGTAATAAATAATTGAGCAGAAATAAACAATATCTGTTCAATTTTATAAAGTTATTGTATCTTGCATAAAAGTCGCGACAAAGTTAAATCTGTACCTGGCTACCCTAGTCAGAGATGTAGACAACAGTAAGTGCGGTTTTACAGTAATTACTATTCTAACAACTATGTTGCAACTTGTACCCAAGTTTAGGAAACAACACAATGTCTTCTTTGAGTGGTTAAGTAAAGGCACTTCGCGCAAGCAATAAATAATTTAGCACTTAAGAGATTATCCTGTAATCCCGGTAAATTAAAAAAATGTTAGGAGCTACTATAATTTATAATATATAGTTGGGACTATCCGATTTTTTATAAGCAAAGTGGAAATACATAATACATATCCTATTAATATTATAAATGGGAGCGTTTATCTGTTTTTTTATTTGTAACTCCTTCACGCAAAAACCGTTGAACCAATTTTCATGAAATTTTGTACACAGATAGAGGTTAACTTGGATTACCACATAGGATAGTTTTTGTCCCGAAACAATGTTCCTGTGAGACCACGAGGGCAACGCCGCGAGCAACAGCTAGTTTTTAATAAATTTTAGTTAAGAGTTATAAAAAATATGTAATGAATATTTAAATACCCTTAGCTCTATTAGACTTACTGCCTGTGGATTACTTCCTGCAGAGGTACTGGTCGCTGTCCTGTGGTGGGATTTTAGGCCATGTATACAAGTCCACTTTACTCTTCAGCACGGAATACTACAATGGCGACCATTGACACTATTGCAGCATTATAAGTTAAAGTCCGAGCGAACACAACACTCTACTACCAAAAACTTTTACAAATTATATAATTTATTGCTATGACTGTATTTCCTTGACGGTAGGTATTCATTATTATTAATATATATAAAAATCAATGCCACTTTTCGTTGTAATTTTATAACTCAAGAACGGGCTCACCTATCCAAACTAGACTATGTTCGGACTATTTAGTAGATGGTTTATGTGAAGTTTGCATATAATCGGTCTAGCGTTCCTTCGTTTATCGCATTTTATGTAAGAAATAAATTCATTAAATGGCGGATCACTTTGTGATTGTGCTGTCGCATTGAAACTTTTTTCAGTTATTTTATTCTTTTTTTTGTTTTGTTTTTACGTCACTCATGTGGTCAATGAATTATTTAATGTCATTTTTATGTATTTTTTTTAATATTTCAGTTTATACGAAGCGAAGCACGTACGGGGCCGCTAGTTGTTAATAATTATGACTGTACTTGCGTATTCGTATTCGTTGAGGTTAATAAGTGATTCTTCTTATAGATGATTTCATTCTCTACATATTCAACACATCGCTTACATTTCCTGGCTTAAAATAGACACATCCTGGTACTATACTACTATTTAAGTTATGCGCTTCAATTTTACACTTCTTACTCTTTTTACACTTTATACTTTTATTTTTAAATTGGCTGAACTAATGTATAATAAAGCGAACTGATTAATTATGTGTAATAACAACTCTATATCTTTAAAATACGTTCAGATTTCCGAAGCTTGATGAATATAGTCGAAGTGTTTTTACGTAGCATAATAAGCTTGTGGATTCGTAGTATTACTTTATTCATATAATTTCATGCTTGTTTGCCTTCCATTATCATAAAAAAAGGATGTTTGGCAGTTTCGGTTCATATCAACGTTAAATCTAATAACTTAAAACAAACGCTGACAGTAAAATAAACTAATTTTAATATTTGTTTTCTGGCACTAACTGACACAACCAGTTTATTTATAATTCTGTAACTAATTGCGTATACAAAAATTAAGTTCTCTGAGACGCCGCAGATTTGACCTTTACAAAAACAAACCAATAAATATTTCATATTAATACAAGTTCATATTAAATAACAAGCTGTCAGTTTTTGTATGCTAATTGTGTAAGGCCTGACGCACACTTTATACACAATACTAAACGAAAAAAATACCGTATAAATAACGCTGTGCATTTTCAGTGGCTTACCGTAATGTTATCACGTGTCGGATTTTAGATACGAGTATATTACAGACTAGTCACAAGAACCACATGCACTGTCTATGTGAAACAATTTTATTAAGACCGTTTAATTGAAACACTTTTAAAAAAATCATAAACTACATTTTTATGATAAGTTTATGTAAGTGCTAAACTCATTGTAATACTCAGTGATTATCACTTTAAAAATTGTATTGTTAATTATTTAAATATGTATTGAAATATTGAACATAGTAATCTAAAAAGAAGAAATATCAGAATATTTACCAAACATGTCACATAGGTATCACTCTGTGTCCATCATTGGACATTTATATTCGTCTAAATGCTTTAAAAATGTAAGTTCAGCAAGTGTTAAAATTATTTTTTAGAACTACAAAGAAATGTTAAAATGCCAAAAATAAAACCTGTAATATGTGCGCGATTGTTAATTATCGTCCTAGTAATACAAAGAAACCTGCAAGCCAAAAATAAAATCTATAATGTGCGCGAGGCTTAAATTTATTTTCCTAGAAATACAAAGAAACATAAGAGCGTAAGAGACCACCTACGGACTCGATTTATTTATTCTAATTCGCGATTGCAAAAACATTAGCTGCTCGTATATGTCGACTTGATATGCAAACATTGATTAAATCGTGATCTTTGTAATTAAATGGGTAAATAGTTACTAATACTGATATGATGAGTTGATGGGAATTGAGGGTTTGAAGTATATTCACGCCCATATCCCTGAAGAGGTAGGCAGAGGCACAACCAGGGCACCCACGACTAGCCGAAGACACTAAGTCCTACAATGTGATAGGTGGCAAGCCTATCGCTAACCGGATACACATCCAATCCTGAGCAACATTTTTTTATTAGAAAATTGGAAAAATCAAATTTTCTTTTTCTTGCCCGCCCCAGGATTCGAAAGGGTTTAATGTGATGATTATTTGGGACCTGTTGTAATTAGTTATTGTTATCCTTCAATTTTTCCCCGTGTTGGTCCGGCAGAATAGACCATCTGCCTTCCTGCCAGGCAGCAAGAGGCGAACATAGGCTTACCGTAACTACTGACTAGGTGGTACCTGGATTGGTACCACCGCCTTACCTTTTCCTGCTGCCATAACGTCATGACGTGTTCCGGTTTGGAGGGTAAGGTAGCCGGTAAACTTACTTTTGCTCGAGGCCCAACATCCCGGCCATAGGTTAACAAGGCCATAGGTCTCTAAGCGGCTGAGTTTCTTACCATCATGAAAACCGTCTGCTTGTTTGCCTTCCAATATCATAAAAAAAAACAAATTCAAAAGGTTATAGAAATTTGAATTATTATTTTTTTCTGAGTTTGTACTTCATGAAAACAGTTTGAAATTTTCATTTTTAATTTAACATTTAATAATAACTACCAACTCGCCCCAACTTTGCACGATTATGAAATATACATTTAAACCTTCATCTTCGATCACTTTATCTATTTAAAAAAACCGCATCAAAATTCGTTGTGTAGTTTTAAATATTTAAGCATACAAAGGGACATAGGGACAGAGAAAGCGACTTAGTTTATACTAGGTACGTAGTAATGAATTCGTACACAGCAGCCCGAAAAGAAATACTAGTAAAATAATATAATAAGGTTTACATGACGTATTTGTGTAAGTTTACTTATCCCACCATAACTTGATAGAGTTGGATGTGTGAAAAAATATCGGTAAAAACTAAATCCCTTATATTTATATTTTTGTCATGTTTTATATTTATCAATCAATATTACTGACAACTTTCGCAATTATTTGATTGTTGTATTTGTATAGTTTTTTTTAACATGTTACCAGACACTTTACATGTTAGAACTTTTTACAATACTTTTTGTAACTACATGAAGCTAAGTAATGACAGATGAGGGTAGCCAAAAAAATATGATGATCAATCTTAAGCTTACAAGAACTCGTTGGGATTCTTACGAACTGTACTGGACAAATACTTGGAGAGCCGGCGAACGCTTTGACGTCCTTGTGAGTTTTTTATGTTTTAAGCACCTTGAATCTGCAATAAATCGGCTTTGATTCCATTACCATGTCATTTCAATTCACATAAAAAGATGCAAAAATATAAATATAACCCAAAATCATTCGGATTAGATCTTGAGCAAATTAATATTTCAGTACCTCTAAATCACGACCTACCTTACTTAAAAAAACAATCATCAAGATTCATTTTTAAGTAGCCAAATGGTTGAGGTTACAACTCCCACTTTTTTTGGGTTGGTTAATAAGTGGAATTACTATCAGTTTGTCAATGCTTCTAGAAGTAATCTAAAATAACCTTATAAATAAAATGTTTGTCTTGTTTTTTTACACTGCATTTATTATTAAAAAATCATTTTGCTAATTTAGTTCCAAACATAGTCTAAATGTTTTATGGCAAAGTGATTTCGGCTATTTCTGCCGAGATTGCTATGCCAAACCAGGACATCCACATCCACCTGAAGCCGGGATCTTAGGCCTATAGCAAAAGTAGTTTACCGGCTACCTTACCCTCCGAACCGGAATACGTAATGATATTATGGCGGCAGAAATGGGTAAGTCGGTGGTACCAATCCGGGCGAGTCGCTGCGAAACTCTACCACCCAATTATATGTCACGATATTAGCGACGGTAAGCCTATGCTTGCCTTTTACGAGCTGCCTGGCAAGAAAGCAGATGGTCTATAGTGCAAAAGAGCCCGGGCCAACACGGGGATTCAAGTCAAGTTTTCGTTGTCAGTAGAGTTCACGAGCTCTTAAGCTATACGCGTATTTTCTAGTGTAGTACCTACCTTGTACTGGGTTGTTAAGTATTTTGACAGTTTGACGCGTTTGTTTCGCTGACATTTTGTGCGACAGGTATTAATATTCAAAATGGCGATAGTGACTCACGTTTTATCGATAATTTCAGTATATTTTAATACATTCTTATAACATATTATTTATCGTATCTGTGGTCCAGACAAATCAAGGGTCGGGCAACAAAAGCAAATGTACTTGTAGAATTTTCTAATTAAAAACACTACTACTAAACGGGCATATATGTATCCAATGCAGGGTGGATATATGCCCGATGGCGATGGGCTTGCCACCTATTGCAATGTGGGACTTAGTGTCTTCGGCTAGTCGTGGGTTGTGGTTTCACCTCTGTGGGAATATGCGCAGTGCGAAGATACTAACTTTTTTCCACACCGTTTGCAGTTTGATCCCACTTGAAAGACTTTTGCTTATTATTTTTTTGTAACGTTAGTTTTTGTCGATTCAAACAAAACAAACTTCATATTTAGGATAACTAAGACTTTTTTAAATTTTTTTATGATATTGGAAGGCAAGGTTGAAATTGAAAGCAGGTTTGCCTGGATCGTGAGGTTTGGTACTCGATACTCTCTGTCTACCCCACAAGGGACTTAGCGTTGTTATGTACGTATAATTCGTAAAATTTATATATGCATAGCTATATGTTATATTACTAATACGCAATTTATGTAGACCTAAAACTCAAACCTAGCGTTGGCTGTGTCTATTTTAGAAATGCGATCTAAATTGCGTAAGCCATATTGAGCTAGTTTAACAATTTCGTTAACCTCAATTATATCGAAAGTTCCCATTTTGTAGTGACATTAGAATAGCCGCAAATTCAAAGCACGTCAAATTGAACATTTCCCGGAGTAACAATTTATGGCGACCACAAACCAAACGAATTGATGTAAGTTTATTTAATGGTGTTTAAAATTTAACACTAAATATTAATATTTAGTGTTAAATTAATTTTATTATTAATATGAATATTTAGTCTTAAATAATTTTTAAACTATCCTAAATATGAATTTTCGTTTTGTTTGAATCGACAAAAACTAACATAACAAAAAAAATTAGCAAAATTAGTCCATCTGTGTATGGATACGTTGACCAAGGGAAATAAAAATTCCGTGTTGGACCGGGCTCCTTTGTAGAATAGAGCACCTGCCTTCCTGCCAGGCAGCTCGTAAAAGGCGAGCACAGGCTTACCGTCACTAACACCGTTACATCTGACTAGGTAGTAGAGTTTCGCAGCGACTCGCCCGGATTGGTACCACCGCCTTACCTATTCCTGACGTCATAGCCTCAATGCTTGTCGTTGACATGTTCCGGTTCGGAGGGTAAAGTAGAAGATAAACTTGCTTTTGCTCGAGGCCTAACATCCCGGCTTCATTTTGGCAATGCACCATTACCAACTTTGGTGTCTCTAGGCGGCGTGAATTTCTTACCATCAAGAAATCCGGCTGCTTGTTTGACTTCCAATATCACAAAAAAAATATCAACTCGGAAAAGGATCGTCACCATATTACCTTTCGCCTCGCCGTCAACCAGGCGTCAACTTACCGTATGAGAATTTTTCTGATTATTAATTTTATTCAAATCCAGTATCTACAATTTGTATTCACACTAATTGTAAACTCTTTTTAAACACGGAACCTTAAAGAATATGCCATTATCATTAGTGTGACCGGAAATACCGGATGATATGACATATCCGAGGACTTCTGCAGATGATGACATATGTAATTAAAGCCGTCATTACCCCTTTTGTCTGCGGTCATTCCGGGTATATCACATTACCTACTGATAACAGCACCTTCAATATGAATATCCATAACATATAATGCATAACGTGAATGCAACAGAGTTTTTTTATGAAATTGAAAAGCAAACAACAAGACGGATTTCCTGATGGTAAGAAACTCACGTCGCCTTGAGACACCAAAGGTGGTAATGGTGCGTTGCCAACCTGAGGCTGGGATACTAGGCCTCGAAGGGGTAGGCTGAGGCACAACCAGGGCACCCACGGCTAGCCCACAACTTTATTTGTATTAGAAATAGAATACATGATTTCCATATCTTACTATATATAATTCTTCTGTGAGTGTGTATGTCACTGAACTCCTTCTAGACGGCTGGACCGATGTTGATGAAAGTTTTTGTGTGTGTTCAAGGGAATTCGAGAATGGTTTAGATTCACAATTTGGTCTTCTGGAAAATGTTTTTTTAATTAATTTTTTAATAATAAATCGTTGTTGATTTTGGAATGTTTCACATCGAACCCGACAGACTGCGCTACTGTCGAAGCATTAATGTCAAGCGATACGAAGTTTGCTGGGTCAGCTAGTTATAAATAATATGTATGTTTGTGGCTAGCGAACTAACGGGCCGCCTGAAGGTAAACGGTTAACGCTGTCCATCGACATCTGAAGCAGATTGGATGTTACATATATGCGTTGCTGACTCTTATTGCATAGTATACCTCGAGCAAATGTTTACCGGCTATCTTATCCCCCGAACTACACATCTACGGCAGTTGTTGACGTTGTGATGGCATTATTAAACAGCAATGTTTCGTTGAATTATTAAAATACCTACTCTCACACAACATCTTTTCTTTCTTTAGGTTTTGGCCTTCACGTTAGTATTTAGCCATTAGTCAAGCAGAAATTTGCATCGAATTTTATATCAATTTTAATTAATTATAATTAGTCATCAGTCATAAGTCGTCAGGAAGTCATGTCAGGCTCTTGGGTAAAGTGGCGGCCTCATTATACAAGCTCTGTAATGAGATTTGGCGGCAACGAGGAAATACACAATACGCTAATTTCTTGATGATTATTTCATTTGTGCACTTTCACTGAACAAAATTGTACAAAATGCCACCAAAATTGACTAATTACACTCTATATTAACACGAAATTCAATAATTATGAAAAAACGTCGACCATCTTTTCTCTCGATGGCGCCAAAACTCTCCTCATACAATGTCACAATCAACGACACTAAACCACTAATCTGCACTACTTTTTCGAATTTGACGCGTAATCAATATTTAGTCGATGTACTTCTTATTTGTAAACCAATTTTAAAAATGGAGTAGGTTATTCGTTCGGCTTTTTTTGAAGTAAAACTTCTTTATCGGGGTTGGAAAAAAATTTAGTGTAACATTTTTTCGTTACGTGTCACATTTTTTCCGTTACGCGCCATCTTTTCGAAGTATACTTTCTCCAGCGGAGTAGGGATTGACAATAAACTTTATTTAACCAATTTCTATAAAGTTGCATATAGTAAATTATTTTTTGGAAAATAACGTCATAAAGAAGTTTCACTTCTTCACTTCTTACGAGTGTACGCTAGTACACGCACACATTTTTTATCTATGTCAACCCATTTTTCCGTCATTTGTGAACCGATTTAAATTTTTTTTTACTCGAAAGAGCGTCCTTCCAGGTGATCCCTTTGTAGATTGATTAAATCCCAGGAAATGGACGGAGCTTACTACGTAATCGTACTTACGAGTAGTACGATTTCAATGAAGACGTTGCCTAAGTAAGCAAAAGTTTATTTTTGTGTACATAGGCAACTTATTCATTGAAATCTTGGTCGGCGTTTTGCAGTTTTACAGGGCTTAGATATTTTTTTTATACAAGAGGATGCAAACGAGCAAAAGGATCACCTGATGGAAACCTCACCTCCGGGCCGCCCACAAACATCCGCAACACCAGGAGTATCACAGATGCGTTGCCGACCTTTAAGGAATGAATGAGTATTATATTAATCCCTTCGAATACTACTTAAATCAATTATTATTAATAATAAATTGATTAATAACAAATTAATTAATTGGTAATCGAACTAAAATTAATTCCGTCGTCGTAGCAAATGAAACAATTTGTTTTATAATCATACTTCATACTAATATTATAAAGAGAAAAACTTTGTTTGTTTGTTCAAAAACTACTGGACCGGTTTTAAAAATTCTTTCACCATTCGAAAGCTACATTATCCACGAGTGATATAGGCTTTGTTTCATCAAAATCAGTGCAGTAGAAGCCAAGTTATGCAGGCGAAGCTGCGTGAAACTGCTAGTTTTTTATATAGTTATAACCAATACCTGTAAGGGACTTGGCGTGAAGATATGTATGTATGTACCTATAACCAATACATGGGAACTACTGATTTATCTTAAATTCTTCTGGTCCGGGTGCTCTGTGTAGAATATACTATCTACCTCCCTGCTAGACAGCTCGGAAGAGGCGAGTATAGGTTGCATTACCAACAAGACCACTGCTGGTAGAGTGCTGTTCTGCAATTTGCCCGAGTAAGTATTATCTTGCTTTCCTTCTGGAGTCAGGGTAGCCGCTAGTCTAGCATAATATGCACCTATAACATTTATGGTAGCTATAGGCTTTGGCAGTCTCTTACCATCTGGAGGAGAGAGAGAAGCTTGTTTGCTGTCTTTTGCCATAAAAATTTTGAAAAAGTTACTGAATTTAATCTATTTAAATTGAAGTCTACTGTTAATAATAGTGTTTATTTAAAATTTCCTTAATACCAGTATCATTTTTATTAACTGAGCAAATTATATTTACCAAAAAATATGTTTATTTATGAAAAATTTGCCAATTTTGGTAAGTGTATAAATTCTCTTGCACATCATTAAATAATACATAATGGAGTTTCACCCAGTGCCAGGATGTAAACGATTCAACACGTAAACTGTCCATTAACTATTCCAAAGGTAGTTCGAAGAAGAAAGTTGTTAAATCCACTTCATCAAGTTCAAACATAAAACAGAGCAGTCGGTAAACACACCCAACAAAACGGTAAAAAAGTTATTCAGACGAAATGGAACCTACCAGTTTTTACGATCATAGAAAATTTATTTTTATATTAGGCGCAGTATGATTGCAAATACCGATTACAACAATTTAATTAAGTACCACGTCACAATTTGATAATTATTGTTTTAAAAGCTTAGCTATATTAGCTACCGGAATGGTCTTGTATAAATTTTATCGTCATCAAACTTATAAGTTTTGAGCTTCATTTTATAATAAAAGTCGAGGTTAAAATATAGTTCAGAGGGTAAGGTAGCCGGTAAACTTATTTTTGCTCGATGCCTAACATCAAGGCCTCAGGTTGGCAACGCACCATTACCACCTTTGGTGTCCCTAGGCAACGTGAATTTCTTACCATCAGGAAATCCGTTTGCTTGTTTTCCATCCAATATCATAAAAATAAAATAACATTAGACTAAAAATTACAAAAAAAAATATACTGTCATGCAAAATAAAACAACAAGAAAGAAATCCGGACAAAATATAAAATTATGGCAGCCGAATTAGAATTACAGAAGTATATTAAGGGTTATACCGAGACTGATTTCCATAAAACGTCACGCTCCCGGGTTTATTGGACCATTCAGAGAACATCTGAATATATATGATATCCCGAGGTTTATGGAGGGCGCCTGGATTTGCGCAGTTGTTTTTCTTGCCATTATTACATTTGAAGAGAGGTAAACACAGGTTAAACTTTTATTTTTTTGTTCTTTCAACTTATTGCAAAATCATAGACCACCGACCAACCACGAGGATCTGTTTCGATTCCAGAAAGGGGCAGACATTTATACACACTCTTTTGTAGTAAACACTTGTACTTATTCACTATACACTTTATTTAATACTTTTTGTTACTCTATAGCCAAACGGCTTCACTTTTAACACCATCAGGGCTTTGAAGCTAAAGATTAAAAGACTGTTTCAAGTTAACATTCATTACTTATTTGGTTGGTTGGTTACCAAAAACAAGTGAAACTGGTTGGCTATAGAGTAACGAAAAGTATTAAATAAAGTGCATAGTGGATAAGTACAAGTGTACAAAAAAGTGTATTTACTACAAAAAAGTATGTATACAATGGAATTCCACCAAGTGCCGACGATAACAATTATAGATTCTATGACAGATATTTATGTGATGAACATAGATGTCTCTATTGGCGTATGTATATTTATCAAATTTATACTCGTATCTATTCATATATTTCTATGTATCAGTATCGTTATCTCACACCCATAACACAAGCATATAATTTGTTTACTTTGGGGTTAGCACAATTTGTGTAATTAGTGCAGGAATGCTTAATCAGTTAGTTATTGTAAAAAAAACGTTACTACGGTGTAACATTTTACGGTAGTAAAAACAAATACATTTTCGAAGTCAAGGTCAAAGAAGGAAACCCAAACTCACTAAATAAGCTAATAAATTATTAAATTTGTTTTGAAAATATGAACAGTTTAGTTCTTAAAGTTACCTCATATTATAGTTTTCATCCCGAAACAATGTTCCTGTTTGACCCCGTTAGCAACGCCGCGGGCAACATCTAGTTCGCTATAAAACCCACCAAGCTGGCTATAAAATTCTATAAAAATTACATTAAGTGTGAATGATTTAACAATAATAATAAAGAAATTGTACGTGACTTATTTAATAGAGTGACGAAATCACCGAGACATTTGAGATTAAACCATAAGAGCATTCACAAGGCAAAAAAGCATAATCCTATTATAACAAAGCCCTTTTAAAATGTCACAACTGATTTGGGACTTCTATGTTTATTGTCATATTGTCAAAGCTTTGACAGACTTTCATCTTTTTGTGATCACAGTTGGTGTGTTTCATACAATATGTCAGAAAGACAAAAGGAGTAGCTTTGGGGGATTTAGTCTTGGCTAGGTATATGTATATTGAAAATAAAATATTATGAATGCATTTAGCAATGTTCTCTTTGTTATCATTCTGACTACTAAACTGGTCAAAAGGGTTTTTCAGGTACCTGATTATCTTAATGTAGGATTTGCATAAATTACTGTAGGTAATATGACTAGTGGAATTGTGGTGGTGACTTAAGTGCAGGGTATCGTGAGTATGTTTGTCTGTAATTCTAAATCTGGGTGCTTTGTATTTTTATCATATTTTTATATATTGGTATATATCACAATCCTTAAATTTGATTAACTTTGGGATTAAATCAATTTGTGTAATTTGTCTAGATTTTGTTGTTTAAATATTTATTTTACTTTTTATGCAAGCCAGAAAAAAGCTGGAGCACCTATAATAATAAACGATATATTTTCGTAATCCTTAATTTGATTTTAAAAAAATATTACCCGTGTTCGTCTCGTCGAGCCCGACCCCTAGACATTTATATAAAACCTAATAAAAAAATCAAATTTAAGACTTTCCTGTAGAAAACCCACCTAAGCGGTATAGCAAATCGATATAATTAGATTAAATAGTAGGATATAATACGAGAAACCCTTAACCTACTTGCCTTTTTTGATTCCTCTCGTTATTTTCTAATTAGTGGTGATAATAGTTTCAGTTTTTCTGACAAATTTTCAGAATTTTTTTCAATTTTTCCAAATGTTCACCGTTTTTTTCAAAAATGTTTTCGTAATTCTTTATTCAATTTAAAAAAATAATTAATAAGATTCCCTGTGTTTGTCTTGTGGAGCCCGACCCGTAGACACTGCTCAAGCTCTAATCGGTTAATATAAATAATCGCTAATATAAGCAACATACATGTAATTATAACACTATTTTTATACAAAATAAATAAATATGAAATTTAAACATATTTGGCTCTAGGATAAGTATTGTATTAACATAAAACACTTGTAATGCATCAGATTATTTATTTAAAATTCAAAATCTGCTGGTTTTACTTTTTCTTCATCAGAATGCTCAACTGAACTGTATTACATTTTAAATAATTTTCAACATTTCAAATGTTATTTAAATAAATGTGGAATTGAAGGGGAACCAACACCTCCACTCACCTAGCTAGCTTCAATTATAGAGTAAAAGTAATGCACTCATTTTGGAAAAAACACAGATATGTTTAGAATTTTATTATCAAATAGTTTCTGGAATGTTATAACAGCAATAAAAGGTACGTAGGTACCAATCCAGGTGAGCTCTAACATAACTCCACAACTAACTACATATGACTGACCTCATAAATTAAATAACCTAACAATATCTTTACATTAGCTGTCAAAAGGTTCGTCACATACAACAAAAATCCCTATAAAACCTATTCGTTATATATCTAAGAATCATCTCGATACATCGGCTGTCAAAAAAAAATCTTCATCTAAATCAGTCCACTTTTATGTTGCCGATAACAAACAGACACACAGAAAGAGGGAGAGAAATGAAAAGAGAGAAAAAGTCATCTCGACCTTTGACATACATGCATGTATGTCTTCACGCCAAGTCCCTTAGTGATAGGCAGACAGTATCGAGTACCAAATACCAAAAGCCTTTCAAACCTGCAGGGACGGCGTTTGGGAATGGCGCAGTTGGGCAACCGCCAAGGGCGCCATGATGTTAACGGGCGTCAGATCCTGTACGCTATATATTATTTACCTTTTAGTATGGTTTTGAACAGCATGTAGGGGGCGCCGCACAAATTACGCCCAGCACTGCTATTACTAAAACCGCTACTGCAAACCTGCCTAATTTCTATGGCATTCATAACACTTTTCTTACCAAACGCCGGTTTCGGAGACTCTAAAGAACCCTTTGATGTAAACCACTAGCTTGTTTGGGTTTTATCTGAGGGTGGTGTCTAGCTTATAACACCTCTCTTTTTCTATCGTCGGTTAAAATGAAATATACTTAAATGAAAATGGGTATCAACAGATAAGTTGCAAGAAATGTAAGCAAACGATGAAAGCGAGACCACCCAACAACGATACGCGTAACTTTATGATATCGTGCTTTCAGGGTATTAAAATATCTCGCCGTAATAACCCTCGTTTATTTAATTACTATAAGTATACAGCTTGATCGCTTTGGACGAAGAGTTGCATATGCGGTTAAGTTTAAGCATCAGGTTCGATTCCAGGCGGATGGAAACATTTATAATATGAATATGTCTGTAGTTATGGGGCTAGGTGCTTTGTTAAATTTAGATATCTGTTCATAAATGTATCTCGATCTATTAGTATCCTACAATGCCTGAGATTATTGCACCTCATACCAATCTCTACAAATTTGGCTAAGTAGATTTATAAGAAAAAAAAATGCCTCTCTGGTCTAGTGGTTTAGCGCCGGACTTGACTCCAGGACGGGTTCGATCCCCGGGTCGGGTAACTAGAAAATCTGGGTATTTTCAATTTTCTAATAAAAATAACGTTAGCCGAGATTAAATATGTGCCCGATTGGAATACGCCTGCCACCTTTCACATTGCCTTCGGGAATATGAGCGAGAAAATGCTTTCTTTAAAAAAAAAGAACTTTGTTGGGTTTCTTTCGTCGGATCTTCTCAGTGTGTGGCCGCGTTCCGATCCGGGTTTAGTTTTTAGAATTATATAGACGCGTCACAGGTGCTTTTTGTAACATTAAGGCCCACTTGCACGTTCCTGGGTTAAATATTTAACTCCAAGTTAGCTTCTAACATAAGACTAATTCAATATACATTTGACAGTTTAACCCGATATTAAACTTTAGCCAGGAACGTGCAAGTGGCCCTAACTGAAATAAATATATTCCATTCTATGTACTAAGTACCTTTATAATTTGCTTCCTTTAATTATACTAGTTATACTATGTAATTTTTATCAATTTTTTTTATTTATTTAATATACACTACTACACTTCTATTTTGATAAATTAACTGTTATATAATCAATAATAAATAGCCACTAATACTACCACTATCTAATCAAAAGGCATAGGGTGTAACCATAGAAACAACAGTTTTCAAACTCCAAGAAAAGGGTCGCCTCTGTGGTCTAACGGTTCAGGTGTTGGACTTGACTGCATGAGGTCCCGGGTTCGCAATCTGGGTCGGGCAACAAAAAGAAAATTTGGTTTTTCCAATTTTCTAAATAAAAAGCAATGTTGCTCGGGATTGGATATGTGCCCGGTTGGTGATCGGCTTGCCACCTATCACGTTGTGGGGCTTAGTGTCTTCGGCTAGTCGTGGGTGCCTTGGTTGTGCTTCTGCCTACCTCTTCGGGGATATGAGTGTGAAGATACTACAAGAACATAATGAAATGAAATTTATTTGCTGAATATGTGTGTTACATCATTCATTTCATAGAGTATAGATCTATCTATATTCATGAATTCTTAAACCGACCACAACCGAACACAACAAATAGAAATTTCTTCTCTTTATGCTAGCTATAAAGATATCTTCAACATGATCTTTTTCTGTGACTTATTTTTAAAACGTAGGCATGTGGCATGGGCAAGTGGTGTACCTTCAGATTCAGACCAAGAACTTTCCAGAAACCATTTCGTTCTCGTATATTTAAGGTATTAAGTAACGAACGCATCACATCCTTAAGGTGATATTATGGTTTAACACGACTATAATCAGAATGACTTAAATCCATTTGAATAAAATAACTATCTTTCTTTATATAACCAAACACTACAAAATTAACGCAAAAGCTATCCTAACGGAAGCTATTTAAAGAAAATTCGCACAAGTACAATATTATCTGTTTGTCGGTCGGTCAGTGGGGAAAGGAAGTTTGTTATCTGGTATCTTAACGGTCCCCGCCCTGAGGACTTGTGACCTGATCCTAGAGATAACAAGCTTTGGTGGGACATAGATCTACAGACAGGCTAACTCTAATATCTAAATATATTTGTGCCTACATTTACAAATTCTTAGTAAAAAATTGCTCCTTAAAGATGTGTACTACAGCAGTCTCTTAAAAAAAGTTGGCATAGTGACACATGTGCTATTTTTCGTTTATGAATGTTTCTTAAAATAAATGTACATCTTTGAAAATAAAAGTGTGCCTACAAAAAGTTAAAAAATTGAAAAAAAACGTGTGTGTTTATAATTAATCATTCCAAAATAAAAAAAAATATTGTAGGATAAATATTAATCTTTAATCGCTTCAGTGGTCTACACTCCGTCGTCGGACTTAACTTCTTGAGGTCCCGGTTCGATCCCTGGGTCGGGCAACAAAAAAATTAGAAAATGTATATTTCCAATTTTCTAGTAAAATTAACGTTGCCCAAGATTGGATATGTGCCCGGTTGTTGATAGGCTTGCCACCTATCACATTGTTCGACTTGGTTTAGCCCTAATGGTGGGGGCACCCACGATTAGGCTATGCCTCTGCCTACCCTTTCGGGGAATGAAAATACTTTTTTTAATCTTTAAGATTACATTATAAATAACATTTAAGCCCAATCATGTGTTCTTTACAGATATTGCGTTCATAGTAGTCGCAAACAAAACCGCCATTTTTAATATATCAATTAAATATATTGCTATTATGCTATATTTTTTTTATTATTTTATGATATATGTACTAGGTGATAGTAATAACGTTAACGTGTTCCGGTTGAGAGGGTAAGGTAACCGGTAAACTTACTTTTGGTCGAGTCCTAACATCCCGGCCTCAGGTTGGCAACGCACCATTACCACCTTTGGTGTCTCTAGGCGGCGTGAATTTCTTACCATCAGGATTTCCTGATGGTCTGCTTGTTTCCCTTCCAATATCATAAATATATGTATATATAGAATAGGTTAACTGCTTTGAACTTTCTTACAGGCACTAAATAAGAGTCTTGACCATGATTAGGTGGACATATTTTGCAAAGACGCTCACGCGTCATCCAACAATAGCTTTACTGGTCGCCATTGTTGTCGTCCATTTTGAAAGACAGGATAGGCTTTCAAATTGATACTTATACAAGGAATTTAAATAAACCTAGACAGTTTGTTTCTTTTGCAAATTTTGGTGTTTATGGACGAAATCTAATTCAGAGATTTTCGCCTATTTTTTTTTTCTTCCAATCCCATATATAGTGGTGTGACAAAATTGTCCATTAGATCACATTTATATCTCCTTATATGTCTTAAAGTTTAATTAATTTTTTTTTAATTTATAGGTCTTCAGGCCCTTAACTTATCTCAAACCAAATTCGGTCAATTTTTTACAGTAAGATTACTTTTTTAAGGTTGAAATATCACAGAAAATACCTAAGTGAAACCGGGTAGGATCGCTAGTTGAGTCTAAATACCATATGCCTATTGAATACTTGACACACTGTTGGTAGCGCTAATATAAACATACATTAAGAAACAATAAAATCATCTTTAACACCGTCTCAACTTTATTTATAAAACGAAAGAGGGCCATCTGCTCCGAACACCCAAATGCTATATAAGCATTAAACATTCCGTTTATTACCTTAGCCTACTTTACTGAGTATTTCAGAGAGTTGATCGAGTATCATTTCATTTTGTGGATGTTGCATGTGCATTCATACCTTCACTTCTTAGCCCTTGAGGGTTAGTCAGAAAGTATCGTATGCCGTGCTAGGTTCTTATTGATATTGGTGGTAATTTTTTTGCATTTTCATTAAATTAATTTTAAGTTGTCGCTATCTACTTTCAACCAAAGTATTAGATAAAGGCAAAATACTTTAAGTAATGTCAGCTTAGACTGTACCCCACATTTCTACAGCCGTTTAATCTATTTCTCGAAAAAGGTTGAATTAAAGATTCACAATTTGACATGTCCGGACTAATCTAATATGTCTAAAATGTATCATCTCTTTCGATTTTTTTTATTTTAATAAGATAGCATACATCTAAAATAAGGTTAGTTTGACTTCCTTTCCTTGTTTACCTGAATTTCTGCATTAAAAAGCTACCCAATCAGTACAAAAAATGGCAGAAAACCTGAGTCCGGTACGAGGAATGTCATCTAAGCAGTTGTGAATGATGCTCTAAATTAGTTTAAAGCTACTTCAAAGTTTATCAATTACAAATTAATTTTTTTTCTAACACAAGGACTAGCTTAAGGTATAGCTTTGAACTGTCATATAATTATACTATTAAAAAATCCAGAAATCAAGTCAAACAGAAGGTAAAGTTTTACTCAAATGACTAAACAGGAGACGTTACGTTACAAATTCGAACAAAATGAACATACTTACTTGAAATTTCACCTGGTGTACTTGAAATGCTGACAAAGTGTAATCCATAAAATTAAAAAGGTAATTATGTCCGAATTAGTATATCTGCGACGTTATCTAATCTATAGACGCAAGAGAGTTCAAAATCCAGTCCCAAAGATATCTGTTTAAATTATCTTAACCGAATGACTTTCGCTAACTCGCAGACTCCAAACATTACATCAATTATAATGAATTCCTTCTGTCTCAACGTTGGTCCAACGATTAGGTGAATAGATTTATGTAACCACGAACCTACGGCTGAGCTTTGCTCGCAAATAGTTTGAATTTTATGTTGAACCAGTGCCCTTTAATTAGTGAATCCGCAATTAAAATTGGTTTAATACTTCATTGTGATTTAGATAGAAACACAGACAAACTGACACACCTAATGTGTGTGTACACTCGTGTCTCAGTGTGTGTGACAATTTGGCTGACGCAGTTTGCCTATTATCTAGTGGAGAAGCTTATTATATAAAATTAATAGCATACACTCACACATACACGCACGAACATATTTATATACACAAATAACCCCTAGGTTTGGATACATTAAAAGTGATTTTATATTGTCACTGTCGTTTATCACATAAGACATATCTATGGGATTTTAAAATAATTTATTTATTTATGTACGTATTTCAATCGTAATAAATAATTGTTTATAAACTTTTGTAGTTAAAAACTTTATTCCGTAGTCCTAGACCCTAGTAGTAAGATATACTTAGATACTCCTTGATTCAGTCAACCGTTATTAACACCGTCTTTAGATTCGTGTACATATGTATTTAATGTTACATGTGTTTTATGTATTTTTTGTTATATGTATTTAATGTCTTTTATTAAATATGGCTTTTCAACAAACCTCATATTAGGATATTGTTTTCAAAGACGAATTGAACGAAGATTTTTATTACGTCTCGTTCCAGTTATAGTAAAACAATCATAATTATGACAAAAATAAATCCTAACTTATACAAAATCGACAATTATTCCTCAAGCTAACAAATTATTTGAAAACATTATAATAAAAGAAAACATTTATTTTTTGGAAATCAGCCAAAAGTAAGCCCCGAAAACCGCCATTTCAGACGGCCCCACCCGCCATCTTGTCTTACATTTGGGAAAGCGGGAAACGGGAACGGAAGTTCGATGATGGCGCCAAATGTGGTTTTCATGTAAAAACTCAAACAGTATTGTTTGTGCGAGCTGTTGAACTATAATTACTGCTACATATTAACGTAACTCGTTCGTTCACTTCGTCAACCGTCCCTGAAATAGCATTGTCAAATAAATAAAAACTTCATTCTAGGTATTTATTATTTTATGATGCATATATACCTATTCTACTTATTACTTACTCATTTCGCCTCGTCTCGATAATTAACCCATTAATAGTGAGACAGTACTACTAAATTTTAGTAAACAAACAACCAGTGTTGCCTACCAACAGTTGTATTTTTTTTTTGTGTTGACGGGGGAACCGTGTTGGTCCGGGCTCCTTTGCAGAAAAGACCATCTGCTTTCCTGTCAGGCAGCTCGTAAAAGGCGAGCATAGGCTTACCGTCACTAACACCTTGACATCCTACTAGGTGGTAGAGTTGAGCAGCGACTCGCCCGGATTGGTACCACCGCTTGACCTATTCCTGCCACCATAACGACCAATGCTTAACGTTGACGTGTTCCGGTTCGGAGGGTACGATAGCCGCCAAACTTAATTTTGCTCGAGGCCTAACATCTCGGCCTCAGGTTGGCAGCGCACCATTACCGCCATTGGTGTCTCTAGGCGGCGTGAATTTCGTACCATCAGTAAATCCGTCTGCTTGTTTGCCTTCAATTATCATAAAAAAACAAGGTTCAACGATGTATCTATCTTATTTTCAATTTCTTAATACAGTACGAGCCCTTCTTTACTACTGCAATCTGAAGATAATCTCCCATTTTACGTTAAAAGCTTTTTGAAGTTATACTTCTTTTGGCGCGTTAGGAAAAAATGATGAGGGTAAATTTTGACGATGTGCGCGCACACCGTCACGAAAAACCGACATGATGAAGTTAGCTATAGATAAAATTTTAGTTTTTCAAAAAAAGGTACCAACAAAATAAAAGTAAGGACATCTACGTATGTTTGCGTGAGAACTGACAACTGTATTCACAATATTTCTTTATTTCTTTGGTTAGTGTCATTTTGTCTACAAATGTAAAATAAGGCAAAAGATAAAATTTTTAAAAAGATTCTTATCTTATTACGCCGAAGAAGTATAACTTCTAACGCGTGTACATAGGTACACACACAACTTTTTTTTTAAATATTTTAATGTCTTCTAAGCCCAATCTCATCTAAATGTTTAAGTCGTCACGACGACTGTTAAGTCCGATGAAGTTATCAAAACCGCGAAATTATCAACACCTTACTCTTTAAAAAAAAACATGACGATATTTATACTAACTCTAGTATTAACTAAGGAACACAGAGTAAGCTAGACAAGGCTATTTTTTATCACTATGCGATGTGAAACGAGAGCGAAAAAATCTTCAAATGGACCCCAGCTAATAACTAATGTATCACGTAGAAGACAATGTGCCGAAATAAAATGCCAATTACCTACGGTGTCAGTTGCAAGCGTTAATGAAGACGTGTTAACGGTCCAACCGCTTCCAGTTACTGGGTTTTATTTATGTCACTGTCAATTGTTGTTCTTATTTTAACCTTTCACCGAAAAGCATCGGGAAGTAGGAAGCATTTAACACAATATTAACTTGATGTCCGTATTTGACTGATTTTTCTTTTTCTTTTTAGTTCTTATTAAAAAATTGAAAACTAGGGGATCGAACACGGAACTGAAGTCAAGTCCAATACCGAACCGCTAGGCCACATAGGCGACATACATGTACGTGTAAATTATCTTATGTATCTAGTTTAAATTAAAATTAGTTATAGCTTTCGGGGTAAAACCAAATTTTAGAATCAATTTTAAGCAAGTTTTGTAGGGTTTTACTTAGGGTTTGTAAAGTTTGTGTGTTTTCCCTTAAAAATACTCCCTTTGCCGTATCTCTTAGATGTAACTGCCACAGTCTGCGTTGGTATACTCAGTGTTTAGATTTCGTGTGATGTTTAGTTTGGAGGTCATCTGCAGGAGAAGGCTAAAATACCCTCTAAAAAATTTGGTGTGCTCAATAAAGCGAGACAGTATTACAAGCAGACCCATCGCTTTAAAAGCGCAAACTGGACCTCATATTGAGTCTTGTACTCAACTCTGGGCAGGGGCTCCCCAGTATCTTCAGGGGCTGGAGCTCCTTCCATTTGACTGTACCCAACGAAGAGCGTCTCGAATTTGTCAATGACCGGACAATTACCAATCGGCTTGATTCTATGGCGCGGCGTAGAGATGTTGGGTCACTCAGTATTTTCTAACGCATTTATTATGGGAAATGCTCTGATGAGTTGTTTGGTTTGATTCCTGCTGCTGAGTTTCACCTTCGAACATCGTGTCATAGTTTAAGGTATCAAGCTCATTACCCTGAAATGTTACGGTCTACAACCGTCTGATTCCGAAGATATTACTTACCCCACACAACACTTTATGAAACCAGTTACAAGAGGCGGTATTTCCAAACGAATGCAATTTAGGAACCTTCAAGAAAAGAGCGTAATCATTCCTTAAAGGTCTTTAATGCATCTTTGATACTGGTGTTACGGATGTCCGTGAGCGGAAGTGACCACTTTTCATCAGGTGTTCCACTTGTTCGTTTGCCTCTTCTTTTATAAAAGAAAATAACTTTACAACGCTGCCAAAGCCACTAGCAACAATCACTGAGATAAAATATATTGAGTGCAAAATTGAAATCTTGCTGTGGGCGCCATGATTTTATCTATCCTGTTTATAACACATAAGCTTCTCAAATAAGACATCAAGAGATAGGACATACAATTATACTGATAGAGATAAATGGTCACATTCCCTCGTGGGGGGGCCGTCAGCTGTGATTGAACCGTTCATTGTTATTAATTACATATTTATTGGATACGAGACGTGTTACTGAACTTATATTATGTACAATACGGCGAACAAAGATAAGTAGTACGAACAAACTGTTCGCATCTGAAAAATATTTGCTTTTCTTGCAATCATTCCAGTATTGTATTACTGGATCCGGATTGGTACCACTGCACCGCCTTACCTATTCCTATCACCATACCGTCCAATGCTTGCCGTTGACGTGTTCTGGTTTGGAGGTTAAAGTAGCCGGTAAACTTATTTTTGGTCGAGCCTTGACATCTTGGTCACAGGTTGGCAACGCACCATTACCACCTTTGGTGTCTGTAGACGGCGTGAATTTCTTTCCATCAGGAAATCCCTCTGCTTGTTTGCCTTCCATAATCATATTTTTTTTTCTTCTTGAGAACATTTTTTGTAGAGATGAAACGGATATCCGGCAACTATCCGGTATCCTGCCTATCCGGCCGCCTAAATACTGTCATAATATATAATTTATACTGGTCAAATTTATTACAGTATCAGTTCATATAAATATTATAAAGCTGAAGATTTTGTTTGTCTGTTTGTATGAACAAGCTAATCTCAGGAACGACTGTTCCGATTTGAAATATTGTTTCAGTGTAAGATAGCCTATTTATTGACTAGCCGTCCTTGACAAATATAGGCACCGACTTCAAACTTATTAGTAAATGGCACATATAAATAATAATAGGTAGTATATTATTATGTTTAATATTCACTCTTTGTTATTTTTTACTTTTTAGCTTTGGAGTCTGTTTTTATTAACGTAGGTAGTTATTTTTATGTCTTAAAATTTTGACGGTTAACGTTGGAGAGCTAAACATTAAATTAGCAGACTACACGGGCGAAGCCGCGGGAAGCTAGTTATTAATATAATACACTCATTATTTTCTTATTGATGAAAATCTTATCATAATTAACATATATCCGGTGATAACCACCACAGAAAAATATATATCAAATAATGGTTCATTATTATATTCGCTCATTATTTTCACATTAATAAAAAAACATAAAAATCTAATCTTAATTAACATACACTCGGTCACAATTACCACAGAAAAATATAAATCAAATAATGGTTTATTACTCTCACGATATGAATAAATTATATTTCATATTAATAAACTGTCTTTTTTATGCATGTAAAAAAATGGATAAAAAAAATTTAGCAATTATTTACTTTATTTAGTCAGTCTTAAGAAATATAAGTTGTTTTAGTTTAAAGTACTCATTACTCATTACACAATTAGTACTCATGCTGTACTAAGGGCAATTTATGGTAAATAAAAACCAACGTATCTGCATTGAGAGGTAGCAGGCGGTTTCGCTTCTCTTCATAAATAAGGCCAGCTTCAAAAAAAAATTGTGTGTGTACTTATGTAAACGCGTTAGAAGTTATACTTCTTCGGCGTAATAAGATAAAAATCTTTTTTAAAATTTTATCTTTTGCCTTATTTTACATTTGTAGACAAAATGACACTAACCATAGAAAAAAGGTATTTAATACATTAAAAGTTTTATTATAATGCATTATTTAGTTAAATAAACTTTATTTAATATTTAAGGACCTTTTTTTGAAAAACTAAAATGTCTATAGCTAACTTCATCATGTCGGTTTTTCGTGACGGTGTGCGCGCGCATCGTAAAAATTTGCCCTCATCATTTTTTCCTAACGCGCCAAAAGAAGTATAACTTCAAAAAGTCTTTCGCTGTACAGACTGTTACAAGGTGCTGACAGATAATTTTTATCTAACTTTGTTAAATTTGAGTATTGTCGGCATCAGCTGCAGAAAGGCTTCATTGCCAGAACTCATGCTCTAGTTCAAATTCAGATAATATCCAATGAGCTGTGAAGCTCAGAAAGCTAACATTATTGTGTAAGCAAGTCCATAATATATTATGTCAGATTAAAAATTATATTAAAATATATTTATTTCAGTAAAAACCATGAACATAATTAGCATGGTGTGGAGATCTTCTTTTAAGTAATTCACTACTTGTCACTGAAATAGTGAAAGCACTCGAAATATTACGTTTGACTTTCTCGTAAATTCTGTCATATATATATATATATATATATATATATATCAGGAACATCTGTGGTGTCTAAAGGCCACGCTTGTCTCTTACAATTATAAGAGGCACGGCTCTTGTTTTGCTGACCTCTCGTATAAAAAATAACATTTCCTCATTTTCGAATGAGAGGCCGGTGATAAATTTTAGATCAGAATTTAGAATTTTATCTCCACATCACAAATTTTGCCTAATTTGGAGTCGACTGTAATTTTATTACGTGGAAATATAAAGATAATTCTGCAAGCGATAATTAATCTTTGGAATCGCATTGCTAGATCCGTCCTATATAAAGCGAAACAAATTGTCACGTGAACACCCTATTATTTGTGAGAAATACGAGTACCATACCAGTTAACCACATGTTTACAACTTTGTGCAGAGCCGGATTTAGAGGTCTAGAGGTCACGGGGTAACAAAGGAGTGAAAACCTCATGGCCGCAAATGTTTCTAAATTTTTCTATCATTTTTTAAGAATAACATAATTATGTTTTTTAAAAATTACTGTAGGCAAAAGTGAAACAATGAAAGAAAAACAAAGGAATGTGAAGAAATGAATGTTTAATAGTGTTTACTAGACGGAAATTAAAATATGTGATTTAAAAAGTATAGTTTGGGGCCCCGCTGCTTTCGCCCCGGTTAGCTTCTTCTAAATCCGGCCCTGACTTCGTGTACTGTTACTGACGAGTTACTGCACAGCTTTAATGTTTAAACCTACAGCAAACTAAGGACAGTGATAACAAAATGATGTAACAGTCGAATTATAATACGAATAATCTTAGAATGTACATTAAAGAACAAAGGAAATATATTTAATAGTGTTTACTACACGAAAATTAAAAGATTTGGGGTCCCGCTGCTTTCGCCCCGGTTGCCTTCTTCTAAATCCGGCCCTGGCTACTGCATAGCTTTAATGTTTAAACCTACAGCAAACTAAGGACAGTGAAAACAAAATGGTGTAACCGTCGAATTATAATACCAATTATCTTAGAATGTACATTAAATCGGTTATGGCGATATTATCAGGCAATAAATAGCAAATAGCTTATTGTGTGTCAAGTGGCGCTAGTACCGCGCCTACACAAATCACGGTATAGCTAGTTTTATTGCTGGCCGTGGTCGATTATTACTTGTTTATTAAGTTAACTTGCACGCAATGTCATTGCTGATATAGGTACAATAGTAGGGGAGTCCAGGGTGATAAATGTGTAGTTACTCGAGCGTCATAGGCCCTGTTGGATTTTGTAGATTAGGTAGTAGAGAATACAAAAAGGTTATGTGATATTTCTTTTTTAATAGTGCTAATAGGTCCTAAAAGCTAAAATAACAATTGCAGTCATTTGATCATGCACAAGCGCACCAGATATTAATAGTGTACATTCTTAATGTGTCTGCGATAGCAAAAATATGTCGGACAGGTGGCCGTAACGGCTAAGACTAGAATTGTTTTTTGAAATTTTCTAACCTTCCTAATCGTATAGGTCATGCTCAAATCGTCATAATATTTAAATATGTTTTTATTGGTATTCAAAAAACCTGCCGTACTTTTATGTAACATGTTTGAGTATATTTTTGAGCTAAAAAATTAGGCAGACTACCCGACATGAGTGCCTTTATGTGGAGATTTGTTACATAATGGAAGTGACAGGTACATAATCAGACGCGTCTTCGTAGCTGCCGTAATTTTCTCTTGGGCTCCCCTGCCACAGCATATTATAGTATGATCCTAAGATCCCAGCCTAAATTAAGATAGCACCAGTAACAGTAGCAGTTATGGTGTGTATGGGTCACCTTTTACTACGGGGAATAAACTTACGGGGACTAAATTTTCATGTAGGTAGGATTGACTACATCGCGATGAAACGTATACGGGACAACTTCGAAATCGTGACATACCTTCCAAATAACATCAAAATCGGTTTGCGATTGCCCGAGTAATTGCGTAAGAAACGCAAAAACACATACAGTTTAACTGAGAAACTCCTCCTTTTGGAAGTCGGTTAAAAATAAAAATGTATTATCTTAAATAACTATAACATTTAGATAAATTTAAAGCTCATCTGCCTTTATTTTCAATCCACGTCTTCCTTTTTTGTTGTCCATCACTTTGTTTCCTATTGATAACATGAAATTATAATATGAAATATCACTAGGTACATAGTAAGAAACAAATTCACTTACTCTGTCCCTATGTTCCATTGTATGTTTAAATCTTTTAAACTACGCAACAGATTTTGATGCAATTTTTTAAACGATAAAGTGATTGAAGAGAGAGATTTATATGAAAATTTTATGCCCGTGCGAAACCGAGGCGGACCGCTAGATAGATATAAAATGTAAAAGGAAAGGATATGTTAGTTCTAAACCAAATAAAAAAGTGCTCATTACGACTGATGTAAAAGATTACAAACTCTATGCAAAACAACTGGAAAATGTTTTTACAGTTTAAGTGAAACAGAGACTAAATGTTTTCCAGTTAGCAGAGTGCAGCGCGGGCGGGAAGAGTTAATATGAATATGCAAACAGAACTCATTAGCCTCTGAGAATCAAATGGCCGTATAATTTGGCAGTTTTATATTATTTTTCGCAGCTTCAACTAATGAGCTTCTTGTTAAGGCGAAGTACTGGGTTTGAGTAGGCTCTTGTGCGTGTGACGCGAATCAAAGTGGCAGCAGTAAGAACAAAAAATACAAAATTTATAAAAAAAACTGTGATTATTTTTATAAATGTCTTTATATACTAGCTACAACTATCCTTTGAAAAGTTACACAAATTGAGTCTAAGCTCCAAGTAGGTAAGCAAATTATATACTCGTGTTCAAGGTGGTAGTCAACGTTTCTACTACATACAAATATTTAAACAATTACGAGAATAAATTTAAGAAACATCCAAACTCATGAATGCTAACATCTAAAGAAATTGAAACATCGGGAATCGAACCCGAGCCTCGCAGTTAGTCGGTGGAGTTAGGCGTGCGCGATAGCACCTCGACAGTCTTAATACTAACAGTCGGCCGACTCATGTACTTGCACAGAGCAACGCTATGGGGAACGCGGGG
>NJDD01005500.1:152819-167087 GCA_002245505.1 Calephelis nemesis
CATTTTAAAATAAAACTTTTAGATGAAATGTTTAAAATGTTACTATTTGACAACCCTGACTCTTGACTGACTTGCCGTGCGTAGGTATATAAAATGTCGGCATGAATTTAAGAACAAAGGAGTTGGACTACTGGTAGGTAGAATTCTTAATACTGTGACCTCGACTAACGAGGCGGTCGAAGGCTTAAAGGGAGGTTAACTCTTGAATCTCGACTTCATGAAAATCGGAATTTGGTGTCGGATTGGTATCATGTTTGTACTCATGAACAAAATGCTAGCGAATTATTAGCATTTAATTAATAATAAACAATAATTTATCATGTCAGATTAGTTACATTTATTTGGATTGAAATGTTTATAATTCGCTAATACTATGTTCAAGGTACCTTAATAAGATTCCATTTTGACTTTCCAAGAGCAGCCAAATAGCACCAAATATGGGTTATATTGACAAAGCGTATTCGATTTCGTCATTCCAGTCAGTAACACAGATATTACGATTTCGTATAAGTACATATTTGATATTTAGAGTATATTCAATAAATATTATTTTTTGCTGAATCACTCCACTTGTCCAGTCGATCAGGATTCAAGAAACCTTGCAACCACCACATATTTGGCGGTCGATATATTGTCAAGACCTACCGTTATCGATTTACTGGAAAATCTGGGCAGCCTGTTAAATACATTTAGCCAGGAGCTTAAATCCCTAGCCTCAGGTAGACAACGCAACAATAATAGCTGTGGTGTATGTAGAGGTCATATATTGCTTACCATCAGAAATCCTACTTGTTTGATTTGTAATCCAACAAAAATAGGACATTTGTTGTATCATAGACATCTAAATATAAAAAGAGTCTCATTCCGCCTGGGCATCGCATCACTCCTGAATGAACGGACCAATTTTGCTATTTTTTTTTGTTTAGTTATAGAGAAATCAGAAAAATGGCAGGGAAAATAGAAAACACAATTTTTTATACGAACTGCGTGTAGCTGTTAATATCAAGCAAAGTAGTACGAATCATCAAAAATGTGACTTTATTTATATTACATTAAACGATTGATTTGAAAACTTCCCATATGATACCAGTCTTTGTTTAACCGAAGCCAATACGTGTAAAATACAAAAAAAATTCAAAAATGTTGCAAACATTTCCAAACTTCCCCTTAAGCGTTCTCTCAAAATCTCCCTATCCGGGTTATGTGGCGTGTGGCGTGCTATGACTTCATCTCGATTTTTTCTAATTCCTTTTAACAGAAAACATCCGCTTTTCCCGAACAATACCACCATGAAAATTTCCCCAAAACACTCTTGATCCTTCAAGTGCTTTTTTAGGAGTATTTAGGGTTCAGTTATTACGAATAGTGAGTATTATTGCAAGTTTAAAGCTTAATCGTCTGTGTTTTGACTACGTGATTAATACATTTATTTACGACGTTATATTGACTGGATGTAGTTAAAGAGTACATGTGTGAAAATACTCATCGTATGAGTGTCTCTTGCATCTACTATTTATGTAATAGCATGACAGGGATACAAAAAATATAGTCATATACATACACAGTCAAATACATTTAACATCTTGTGTTAACATCTTGTTAACCAATCTGTACATATTATATAATGTAAAAAAGTTAAAATAAATAATAAACATCCCTAGGCAAGTCACACAAATTGAACCTAACCCCAAAGTAAGCAAATTATATGCTTGTGTTATGGGTGTTAGTCAACGATACTAATACATAGAAATACTTAAATATATACCAGAATATACATATTTAAGAAACACGCAAACCCGGAAACGCAGACATCTAAATGTTCATCAAATAAATGCCTGCCCCCGTCGGGAATCGAACCCTAGCGGTTGGTATATGTAGTTAGGCGTGTACGCTAGCCACTTGACCAACGAGGCGGTCTAAAAAACCGTTGAGTTTCTTTCATCAGATCTTCTCAGTGGGTGGCTGCGTTCCGACCCGGTGGTAGTTTTAAGATTAAATAATAAATAGACACGTCACAAGATCTTTTGTGTGGTCTATGTGAAATAAATATATTCTTATTCTCACCCTCCTTTTTTGAGTCAGTTAAAAAGAATTACTGTTATAAACAGAAGCATTACAAAATCAAATTATAGACTTACATCAATTTATTTGTTTTACCGCCTACGTTCCAAACCAGTTAACAGACGTTGTTTAATAATGCTTTCGAAACACACACACTTCCCAAACAATAAAAACATAAATTCTAACATTGACGCAAGCCATAAATAAATTATTTCCAAGATATAACCGAATCCCATTTTTTCTTACATGATAAACCGCTTAAGCATCAGAATACGCTAATTTTTAAACAATTTATATCGACGTGGGAATGTCTATATACAAAAATGTGTTCAGCCGTCGGTCGAGAATAACAAATCATTGGAAATAACGCGAAAATTATCAAAACACATCCCACTAAACAATAAAAGGTGCCAAAGCAAACAACTTATGCAAATTTATGTCGTCTTTTATATGCGATTAATTTGAGTAGGGTTTCCATAATTTTGGATGTTTTAGCGGAGATGTAACAAATCTATATATTAATACGTGATGCCAAAACTTTGGACTAATTTTTACGGAAATTGCGCGGACGCAGGAGCATAAAATTTGGCACACTTATGGTTTATGTATAGGAGAATTGCAGAACGCTAATATTTTTCAATAATAATGCTTATAAAGTTCATTACCCAAGCTACCATGCATTTGACACAAACAAACAAATATATTGATGACAACAATTAAAGATCACAGATGGCGCACTAAAAAGTTTGGAAAGAAAGAGATGGCGACGAAAAATTAAGATGGCGTTCTTATCAACAAGATATTAAAATTTGTTATGGTCGAATTTCGACCAATGTGCAACCACCAGTTCTTATTAAAGCACACACATAACACTATGTTTCAATAAAAATATATGGACGCGGTTCTGCTAGGTGTGGTTAGTATATTTATATTAATTATAGTTTTGTATGTATTATTTGTTTCTATCTAAATTTTAAAAGTACGGAAACTAAAACATACATGTTTTGACAATCCGCACTACAATCTTCCACTTTGTAAAGCCGGAAAATATTCGTTTTGATTATAAAATGTTATTTAGTTAGTTGACATCCCACATGTTTACCCCAACCCAAACAACCTGAATATCGCTTATTTTTATCAGGAAACACAATATAAGATCTTTTGAGGAAGATGACAATTAAAAAATGTTGAACATATATAAAATAAGAAAGGGGTGTTAGAACTTAAGATTCGGGATAGAACTTATTTCTTAATCATAAATCCATCAAAATCTGCGCATTGTTGGCCGAGCGCTGATATTGAACAATCAAACAAAAAAACCACTCGAGTTGATAACCTCATCGTTTTTAGTGTCAGTTAAAAAGTATTTTAATAATATTAAAACACCATAAAATTTTATAATTCACAATATATTATAATAGCTTACAAAGAGATATATAAAAAGATGTTATTCACAATCAACTTGCTGAGACAAAATCAAATGTAAAGTTACAACAGTAATATTATATTTAACAACGTATGTTAAGTGTTTTAGTCCCTGTAACAGCAGGGTCAAAAATGCGTTTTTGATATCTGCAAACATTTATTGGAAAATCTCATTTACATGCAATTTAAATTGTTCTGGCTATCATATCTTGAAGAGTAGGTAGTTACCTGGATGCAGAAAAGAGCAAGGGAGTGCATACATTTATTTTGAAAAGCAATCTTGTCCTGATTTAAGATTTCTAACTGGTGACCCTAGCCTAGGGTAATAAAACAGACACCCACAGAGGTGTCAGTGGGGCATAAAAATATGAACACACGGACAGAATGGTGATGTTATCATGATATACTGTAATGACAACTGTGACGATACGCGACACCTACTGAAGCCTTTTCATTTATTATGCATCTGATTTTTGTGTCTTGTATTTTTTATAGTATTGGAATACAAAGGAGAAAGCGTATTTCGTAATTATTTGAAATATACACGTCTTCTAGAAGGGAAAGCTATTTATAGATCGATTGTGTTCTCTCCTTCGGCTACAAAGCTGTTTAATGACAACGATTATAGTATTAAAGCGTAGTAAAGTAGCATAGAAACCGATTCCAGATAATAATTTATTTTATTAATTACCACGTGGCGATTTGATAATTCTTTTTTCTAAAGATAGCAAATGGTTTCGAAATGGTCTCGTAATACACTTTACATATTAGGATCTTACTTGTCGGTTTTGAATTATACTTGATATTTTTTATTCTAGTTTGATGACATTGAAAGACAAACAAGCAGACGAAATAAACGAATAGACCTGGAAAAATATTTTGAGACAACGCGTTGGCTCAAAATATTCAGTCTAAATTGTTTTATCGAGGCAACGGCACGAGGTATATTAGAAGTATATCGCCATTGTGGTGGAATATAGCCGCGTTCAGCTATCTTAAAGGTTTAGTACTAGCATGATGTGACCCATTTCTTAGAATTGATCACCTCGTATATTTATTTGGTAATTTTTTTTATGTTATAGGAAGGCAAACAAGCAGACGGATTTCCTGATGGTAAGAAATTCACGCTGCCTAGAGACACCAAAAATGGTAATGGTGCGTTGCCAACCTGAAGTCAGGATGTTAGGCCTCGAGCAAAAGTAAGTTTAGCTACCTCACCCTCCGAACCGGAACATGTCATTACGCTATGGCGGCAGGAATAGGTAAGGCGGTGGTACCAATCCGGGAGCGTCGCTGCGAAACTCTACCACCTAGTCAGATTTCACGGTGTTAATGATGATAAGCCTATGCTCGCGTTTTAGTTGCCTGGCAAGAAAGGCAGATGGTCTATTCTGCAAAGGAGCCCGGACTAACACGGGGAAAATAATATTGGAATATATAATATTGGAAGGCAAACAAGCAGACGGATTTCCTGATGATAAGAAATTCACGCCGTCTAGAGACACCAAAGTTGATAATGGTGCGATGCCAACCTGAGTCCGGGATGTTACGCCTACTGCAAAAGTGAGTATATCGGCTACCTTATCCTCCCATCCGGAACACGACAGCGGCAAGCACTGACATTTTGACGACAAGAATTGGTAAGGCGGTGGTACCAATCGCGGTGAATCACTGCGAAACTTTATCACTTAGTCAGATGTCAAGGTGTCAGTAACGGTAAGCATATGCCCGTCCTTCATGAGCTGTCTAGCAGGAAAGCAGGTGGTCTTTTCTGCAAAGAAGCTCGGACCAACACGGGGGATGATGCAAGATAACAAGATACTATAATAAACATAATATGCACTATTGAGTATAGCTCAAAAATCCCACCAAAATGGGACCACCTCTTAATCATGACCTATCTTTCTAAAAAAGATCCATCAAAATCGGTTGGTTATTATCCTGGTAATCGCGTAATAAATTGCAAACAGAAACTCAGTCGGATTGAGAACGGAGGACTCCGTTAGGAGTCGGTTAAAAAGACAGCGAACAAGCACCCGGCACCCCTGTAGTAAGAGACCCCGTGGCCGTGTTACCGGTACATCGTTGTGTGCCCAGGGTTTCAGGCCAAATGTCTATTCTACCTGACTACCGCTGGACTGGAACATGACAACCAATGGAGAGAGGGGGGAGGGCAGGAATAGGTGTCGTGTCTTGTGTCGCTTTACCTTGGATTTTTTCATTTAGTTGTGTGGTAAGTGCTAATAAAACAGTTTGGGGGCGTGTATTGTGTTGTAGGGTCGTCACATTCCAGCGCTGACAAATAGACTAACCTAACCTAAAAGAAATAATTTCTATAACATTTATATCACAGATTCAAAATTACAATACTGTCATTTATTGTTTCTTCCAAACCACTATCAGATTTGAGAATCAGTATAACATCGATATCGACATATTTTAATGAATTCGAATTCCATAACGAGCGTGTTCTCGGTAAGCATCATCATTTGTCGAAATCAGATAAGCCTCCTCCACCTGACGTTATTAATATTCGGGGTACAACACTATCCCCGTCTCACGGCCTCGTGTTACACAGATATTTAATCTGTGACCATGTCACAAATAAATTATTTTATTTTACGCGCCTTTTATGTATGTAAACAATTCATTTATTTGATTATCGTATGTAATATAAGTTTAAGAAACTATTTTTTTGACATGAAGTCGTTAAAAGTATTTTGTAAAGATTGTGTTTCTTCGACAGATGGCGGGTATACTAGCAAAGGAATGGATTTGTTCCCTTTCGGCTACGAAGCAAACAAAAGAGATTGATGTCTCTTTGTTCGTGTTGGTCCGGGCTCCTTTGCAGAATAGACCATCTGCCTTTCTTGCCAAGCAGCTCGTAAAAGGCGAGCATAGGCTTATCATCACTAACACCGTGACATCTGACTAGGTGGAGTTTCGCAGCGATTCGCCCGGATTGGCACCACCGCCTTACCTATTCCTGCCGCCATAACGTTATGACGTGTTCTGGTTCGGAGGGTAAGATAGCCGGTAAACTTACTTGAGGCCTAACATCTTGACCTCAGGTTAGCAACGCACCATTACCATCTTTGGTGTCTCCAGGCGGCGTGAATTTCTTACCATCAGGGAATCCGTCTGCTTGTTTGCCTTCGTATAACATAAAAAAAATCTGTACTTAGAAAAACAGACAGACATAAATTTAAAGAAAATGTATCAAGAATGTGACGTTCTGGGCTCATACGATACATAATACAATACATAAAAGCCTAAGTCTTTCCTTACAAGCAGCATGTAGGAACCAAGAAACGAGCGATCACTAACATCGTGACTATGACTAGGCGGTACAATTTAGCGACAGCTCGTCTGTTTAAGTCAAAGCTACGAAGAATTCCAAAAAGAACTTGTGTTTTGACATTGCTCATTTCATTTGTAAGGCGTAAGCTATACAAGAGGAGGCAAACGAGCAAGTGGGTCACCTGATGGAAAGTGATACACAACACCAGGATTATCACAGATACATTGCCGACCATAAGTCATAATTGTTTGGGAATTCCTTAAAATAGTGGTCGCAGTCATAGCCAGGTCTTAGCCATAGTGTAGGTTACCCACCCACTACATGGACAACTAATATTTTTGCATCTGCTAAGATAGTGGACCAGTATACCGTCCTCCCAATGGCACGCGACAACTGCTCCTGTAGAAACCTTGGATGTTACAGATGCGTTGCTGTTCTGTGGAAGGCCTATTATGCACGTTACCTACGTTAAGCCCTTGACCAGAACATGGCAGTCTCATAAGCAACATGAATAAGCAAGGCGATAGATCCTTTCAAATCAATGCATACCATTCTACTACCAGTGGTTTTGCTGGTAAATGGCCTACTTAACCTATTCTGACCTCTTGCGAGCTTGTCTAAAAGTAAGATGTTCTACTCAGAGAAGACAAGCCAATACGGAAAGAATCAAATCAATCTGATCCCTAAATTAAATCAAATTTTTGAAAGAAAGCTGATCAAAGGCGCAGATATTCGATTCGAAAAAACGACAGAGTCATATCTTCATTTAGAGTTGGGAAAGAAATGGACAGAGATTGAAATGACGTTGATGATGAGGTATTTACAAATCATTGTTTCCAAATTACGTCCAAATTAAAAGCCTTAATTGAATGGCAATTCAAATTCAGGAAAACGCTCAGTCTGAAGTAGGTATGAATTTCATTTAAGAAAATCCGAGATATTCAATTGGCCCGTGTTGTGTCTTAAGGCAGTAATTAACGGTCTGGCGTCAAAAGCGCATTGCTCATTAATACTGCCCTAATTGAGGCTCCGACATCCTAATGCGGGGGTTTCGTTTTTGCTAGCTCCTTAATGCTAAAGGTGCTAATGAATCTGCGGATTTTATGAGCAGGTGCTAACTTGGAGAAATGTGATCAAAATACAGCTTCACCTTTTTAACAGACTCCAAAAAGAAGGAGATTCGCAATTAGATTGTGTGGTTTTTTGTTGTATGTTTGTTACGCTATTACTCGGCCACTAGGCAACCGATTTTTGTTTTTTTTTAAAGGGGTAATGATTTCGAGGTAGTACCATAATAGTGTTATCGTGATCCCATAACTATCAATGATGATGTCAAGTGAAAAATGTATGCAATATTAAGTGTAATTCAAAAACCACTAATAGGATGTTGATAAAATGTATGAGGAACCATTTCGGAGCCATTTGCTACCATTCCCGGGTATCAAACCCGAGACTCGCGGTTGTTCGATCTAGTTAGGCCACTCGACCAACGAGGCGGTCAAAAACGAACATTTTTTTTTAATTTACGTTAATCGATTTCACCGTGATTTTATTTTAAACGGTTTTAAAAAATATTTTTTATTTGAATGAGCGTACTTCTGTGGTCTCATTGTAACCAATTCTGGATCTGATGATGGAATACCAGGGAAATCTAGAAAAATACTCGATTTTTGTATACCTAGATGACTTACTTATTAAAAATTGAAGTTCATTTTTTGCAGTTTTACTGCAAAAAATGAACTTCTTATATTTATATTTATCTACTTTTTATATTTTTGATATTGGAAGGCAAACAAGAAACGGAGCGAAGCAAAACCCCCTCGGTATAAGTAAATAATACCCGTTAAGTACCAAGAAATGGCAATAGTTCGTTATCAAGGTAAAATTGGAATATTCATTCTCTTGTGTTCATCATACTGAATAACCTCTGAATAAAAAAATGACAGTGACGAGCACCGTCATTATGGCAAAAAGAAAAAAAAACAGTAACTACCTACTTATCCGTGAAAGTCGTAAAACGTTAACAGCTACGTAATAATTAGTAGTTATAGTATTATTTAGACCACTACAAAATTAATGCTAGGTATGTAAGTTTATTAAGCCATGATTAAATCGACTGATTAGATATTAATTCTCCCATCAGCCTGTTAGAAATTAAGCAAATGATAATGCTATACAAAAATCGACTCTAATTCAATACTTTCAAGATTCAAACAGCTCCAGGCAAGAAGAGATTTACGCAAGTGGAACTTTCTAAGCTTTGAAGTAAATTGATATTTATTTCTTTAACTTTAAAGTGTATATTGCTTCTTCGGGTATGATCACAGGAAGGTGTGATTGCTACTTAAAGCTAGTGTTGAAACTTGCCTAGGTTCGAAATTACAGGTTTACAGTCGGGACTGTGATTTAGTTTATTACTAAGTGAAGTGCTATTAATGTTAATAATAGTATTTCGGGCAATAATAAGATACGAAAAAACTAAATAAGGAAGAGAATATTCATGAAAAATAGAATAGTAGATACATCCCGGGGGCAGTTTCATGAGAAATGTCTCAGACTACATGTTTGTCAATTACATGCATCAGAGAGCTTATTTTCCAACCACGGCGATGTGACATGTCGTAATATACTATATTTATAAAAGATGGCGGTATTTGAAACGAATGTATGTGTGTAATTCCGAAATACGAAGCCTTATATTCCGGCATCAGGTTAGCAACTCACCATTACCAACTTTGGTCTCTCTAGGCGGCATGCATTTCTTACCATCAGGAAATCTGTCTGCTTGTTTGCTTTCCAATAACATAAAAAAACTCACGTTTTATCGAAATCCCCATATTAAAATAAGGAAACATCACCAAAGGAAGAATTTTGAAATTCCATCCCAAAGTGTTTGAAAGGGAAAGTTTATCTAAAACTCCACTCTGACAAAGTTGTCATGTACCATAAAACCTATAAATCCTTTGATCATAATAGTCTTAATTGTTATACGATTGGAAGAAGGCCAAGAAGCGTTATCGCGGCCCATTCGCGGGCGCCACAGTCCGCGACGACGCGATATTGATTTATTTATACGACACGATAACCCACAACTGGGGCGTTCCTCTTGAAAACGTCGTAAAATAACACTAATTCACTAAGCGATATATTGATTTGTGGGAACTAGGTAGTAAAGTTTTGGAATGATAAACTTACCATTGCTCGAGGCCTAACATCCCGGCCCCAGGTTGGCAACGCACCATTACCACCTTTGGTGTCTCTAGGCGACGTGAATTTCTTACCATCAGGAAATCCGTCTGCTTGTTTGCCTTCCAATATCATAAAAAAAAAATGGTGCTGAGTCTGGTCTCCACCGTTTTTCCAATCGAGAAATTCGTAGCGTACCTCTTTTTTGTTACCGTTACATTACCAGGGCGGTGTTATTCAACAGTTTAGTTTCAACCTTTCAAAGAGGTTATCACTAACACTAGGGTAGGGTAGGGTAGGGTTAACACTAAGCCCCCCCGAGAGTCCGAGCCTTGTCGTGGCGGGGGGGCTGAGTAACTGGGGTCGAGCAGGGACCCCGGTGAAACCAATACGGACCAGGGCGGGCGCTCCTCAGTACCCCTCTCTGCCCAAGAGGGGACACGAGGAGCGCACACATGGTTGTGGGCCACTTGGCCCGCGTGGGATGGCGGCAGTTCGGCCCGCGGAGAAGGGGGGCGGGCTTTCCATCTAGCCCGCCCGGTCGAGATAGGGTTGCGGCAGGTACGGGGGTGCCTGTTGCCACTGGAACCCCCGAAGTGGTGCACGCTGTGTCTCCGTGCAACACTTCAGACGGATTGCGGCCCACTGTTGGGTGGGCTGCTAGAAGGGGATCGTTGGATCCTGCGCCGCCTGGGCAGTGGAAGTTTGCGAAAGCGTCCCCACAGCCCCGGTACCTGGCGAAGGGGAGGACACCGTGTGGTTTTAGTGAGTAGGAGTCTCACATAACCCGCCACTTCCCCCGAATGGATTTCCACATGTTAAAAAAAAAGGGTTAACACTAAAAATTTTATATTATATTACTATATCAAATTGGATAAACATAATTGACCTCATGTGGTGATTATTATTCTAGCGACGCTCAGCGCTACTTGAAGCATTAACTTTAACTGACGTACTTAGTTCCCATTTTGCATAAGATTGTGTCTTCCACCTAAGTGTTAATACTTATCAAGGAATATAAATAGTCTTTAAAAAAAGTTACTTATTTTGTGACATTACGAACGAACTAACAATTAATTAATTCATATTACCAGCAGAATACGTAGCCTATGATCCTGGCCATACCTATAGTGTTGTAGGTAGGGATGCATTATGGCTCATATAAAACATCGATGCTATAATATCGTAAATATCGATGTATATGAACGATATATCGATGTTTTTACGATGTTTTACAAAATATTAGGATGGTTGAAGTACGGCTATGATATAATGAGAAAAAGCGATTTCCTATACAATATATTGAATTAAATTCGTTTTAGTAATCAAAATTAGAGACATATACTAATACTTTAAATAAAACAGCTGTAATAGTCTGCCTATTGGTTATTAAAACGTTTTTTTTTAATTGGAAGGTAAACACACAAACGATTTCCTGACACCAAAGGTGGTAATGGTGCGCTGCCAACCTGAGGCCGGGATGTTAGGCCTCCAACAAAACAAAGTTAACCGGCTACCTTGCCTTCCAAATCGGAACACGTCAACGGCAAGGATTGACGCTATGGCGCAAGGAATAGGTAAGGCAGTGGGTACCGATCGGAGCCAGTCACTACGAAACTTTACCATCTAGTAAGATGTCAAGGTATTAGTGTCAGTAAGCCTACGCTCGCCTTTTACGAGCTGCCTGGCAGGAGGGCAGATGGTCTATTCTGCAAAGGAACCCGGACCAACACGGAGCTTTCCAATACCAAGGAAATGTCAGATTTAGATCAGGCTAGGAATATAAAATTAATATCTGTTCATTTCAAGTAATTGTATTACCTTATTAGATTCTTTCTTCTAAGACATCCTTATTTGTTCGGTTTAGTGTAAAAGCAGCTAAGCCAAATTCATTGAATTTGCTCGTAGAAATGGATTATAGGTACCTCGAAAAGCAACATAGGCTATTTTTTATATTAATCTCAAAGGGAACTAAACAGCTTAATACCTCTATGTATGTGTACTTCCAAAGTAATTAAATGTGTCCCGCCCTCCTAACTTTTAAAATAAGAGACACAAAAAAACAACGCGTTGCACTCCGGGAGTGCCGGCAGAAATGAAAGCTTGAATATTAACGTTGTGCATTTTTGATGTTTTGGGATGATTAGGGAATAATTTTGCACGAATTTCCGTAATTATCAGTCTGAAAGTATTATAAATTATGTGGTAGAATACAGTATTCATCTACCACTACATATATGTATATATTTACTTACTAATAAAATGCGGGCGAAGCCACGGACAAGAACCAGTTGCTAATATTGCTTCAGCCAGTACAAAACGATATTTCCAAATGGTAAGTTTCATTACATCGTTCCATCACAAATCAAACTCTACCAATATCGGACAAAGGTTCCTCCGTAACCGATTACCCGCCCCATTGCTTTCCACTCCGAGTGCCCATTCAAATTTTAACAGTTCAACTCCAACTATTAAGTCATTAATTTAGAAATTCTCCGAACTTACAGGCCATTGGACGTTTCCGCGGTTTCGTCGGCCAATTCTACTGTTCACAGTGTTGGTAGATGGTTGGAATCGTTACTTCTTTGCGTGTATAAGAAAATTGTTTGAGACCTATTTCTGTAATATGATGAGAGACATTGAAAAAATCGCTTCTGTGGTCTAGCGGTCCGGCGTTGGACGTGACTCTTTAAGGTCCCGGGTTCGATTCGCGGGTTAGGTTACAAAATAGAAATAGAAATTAGGCTAAAAAATGTTATTTTACATACTTTATATAATACTAAAGTTTTTTATGTTTGTTTCTTGCTCCTTTACGCAAAAAATTGGCACACACGTAGAGGGTTACGTGGATTAACATATAGGACAGTTTTTATCCCGAAAAAATAAACCTCTGGGACCGCGCAGAAAACAGCTAGTGTATACATATTTTCGATTAAAAATGACATTGCCCGGGATTGGATAAGTACCCGGTTGGTGATAGTCTTGCCACCTATCACATTGTGGTACTTAATGTCTTCGGCTAGTCGTGGGTGCCTTGGTTGCCTTGGTTGCGCCTCTGTCTAGCTCTACGGGGATATGGGTGTGAAGATACCTTTATCAATTAAAAACATTCTAGAAAAAATAAACAGTGGTTATGACATCGCGTAAACAGCTCCATCTCTTTCATCTATGCATCTATAGCCCTCGGTTTTTTCTTACCATCAGAAAAGTCACCTAAGTTGTCACCTAACAAACAAAATAACATATAAAGCGGCCAGTTTATTAATTTAAAGTTACAGGATTGTGTCTTCCCATTTAATGTTTGTTAACAAAAGCAAAAAAATTGCTTCCTGAAGGTACACAAAATATTTAAAAATAATGTATATTTCTTAAAACATCTAGCCATCAACAAATAAATAAAAATAAATAAATAATTAAATTACTTTGTTCAAGCTATACAAATTGAATCCACCCCCAAAGTAAGCAAATTATATTCTAGTGTTATGGTTGCTAGTCAACGATTTTAATACACAAAAATAATTTAATATACCAAAATCAATGTAATAAATACACAGACCCAGAAATGCAAACATTTAAATGCTCATCACACAAATACCTGCCCCTGTCGAGAATCGAACCCGAACCTAGTGGCTGGTCGGTGCACAACGAAGCGGGAAAGAAACGAGTCATATAAAAGCAAAGACAGCAACATCCAGCTCCATCCTAAAATCGACATATCTGTTTGGAATGATACCTGTTATGAACATTTTTTTCTAACACAAGAAAAGTTTTGTGATACCAATTATTGAATTTTATTTCTCATCGCTGTAAATTATAGATTCGTCTAAAAAACGGGAAAGTGGAATTGGCCGTTTTAATAAGCAAGATGGCGTGGCGTCTCGACCAAAACAAAACACGCGCACGTGCCAGTTAAATCCAGAATTTCCTGGAGCGCGTGTTTACAAATAATTTTCTGGCTTTGAATCGATATAAAGCTGTGCAAACGGAATTAAGCTAACCCATTATAGACGCAGAGCTCGCGATCTGTAAAGACAAACGTCAGTGGCCAATAGATTATTGTGCAATCCAAAAGACAATGTCGCTTATGCACTTTGGTCCAAATTCACTAGAGGTGATATATCTTATTCGCAATGTAAAAATCGTTGCAGAGCGATTAAACTCATGTTACAAGGTATTTTTATTTGTACTTGTACGAGGGTCAAACTGAAAGTTCTTAGAAAATCAAAAACTAAGCATTCTAGCAAGTTATTAGTTTTATTTTAACTTTTCAAAATAGCGTCCATTTACATCAATAC